>PVJX010008622.1:0-64567 GCA_004027295.1 Dolichotis patagonum
AAGGGCAGTAGATGCTCTGGAAAGGCTCAAGTTGTAAATTCTTTAGTCAAGGGAGGGGGCAGTTTCCATCTCGTGACCCAGTTTTCCCCACCCAGTTACCCAGTTCCATCCTTTGGCAACTTTAGATTTCAACAGGCCGTGTACAAACAGTTCAAATAGAACAAATCATACATTACTAACAGGAAATATTTCCTTTACAGTGGGAGTGGCCTGTGTACAATATAAGGGAGGAAAAGAGGCTTGTTTTCTCTCCTTTTTGCTCTGGCTGCTGCCTTGAAGTGTTGCCCCAGTGCCACGGCACCCTGCCTTGCAGCCAGCTGATTATGGACTGAAATCTATAAAAATTGTAAGCTAAATAAACCCTTCCTTCCTTCGTTTTGGTGTCGGGTATTTTGTCTCAGCAATGGGAGAAAAGTAACCAAGAAGTTAGTATTTCCACCTTGAAAAATATTTGTTCTTGTTGCTTGTACTTCAAATGTCATATCCTAAAATTTTGCCAGAACCACTGTTGTGGAAATTTTCCTCCATTTTCTTTTAGAAATTTTGTGTTTTCAGACCCATATTTACATTTTTAATCCATTTAGTGTGGGTTTTTTGTAGAGTTAAGATGGTGCTAACCACAGTGTAATCTCTAACTGCCGTTTATGTCTAGGGAGGATTGCAGGCCTATCACCTCTCCTTCTTGAGGCCCAGCTCTCTTTAGACACTCTTGTATATCTCATCTGCACTGCTGCTCTCAGGACGCAATCCCTCTATGGTTGCCTATTAATTTCTGTCTCTTTTAATTGTCTATAACAGTATCAACATTGTTACCATAATCAAATTTAAGATGATCCTATTCAGCTCTCAGAGGAAGCAAGACCAAGTTTGCCTTTCAAGGAAAGAAAAGTATTAGGAATGTCTGCCCACATGGATTTTCCACATATAGTAGGACTGTAAGGACAGGGAGTGATAGGCAGAAAAAAGGACAGCTGAGTTAGATAAAAATATGACAGGCAGCCAGACAGGGGTAGACCCTCAAAGGAGCCAGTGCAGAAGACCAGATATCTTGTGACCTTGAAGGAGACAGGCACCTCCCCCTGTGTGGGACAGACATCAAGACAAAGGATCAAACAAATACACCTACATCCTAAGGACTGATATTCTCAACAGGTATGGATCACCATGAGGGAACCAAGAGTCATCAGACAGCAGGAGGAGTCACTGCTCTTTAAGCCTGTCCCCTCACTGCATGACTCACTTCCCCATCTATCCCATATTTAATCAGTTTTACCCAAGCAGTTAATCTTATCGGTGGGCTGTAGTTCTGTCCCACCTTATGCCCACTTTGCCTCTTCCCAGTCTTCCCCACCTTATAACTGCCTCACCCAGTGGTTTTGTGCTGTAAAGTCCCTAGAAATGACAGTCTTTGGCAACCCACTCAGGATCCTTTCTGTCCCTCCCAGACAGATTTTTTTTCTCAATAAATGTATGCTGTACTTAACTTGCATTGTTCCTAAAATCCACTCTTTGATTTTAGAGAACACGAACTTGTACCGGACATCTAGTAGGTTAGGAGTTTCATTCCCCTGTATCAATAGGATCTCATTAAGCTTTATTAAAGAAATTAATAGGAAATCTTACCAAAGGCAGCCTTTTGCCTTTGTAATTAGACTCCAGCAGTTAAAAAGACAAAGATAACGAAAGAAAGAAACCAGAACTGGGAAGGTGCCAGGTAACACAATTAACATAAGAATTTAGCAGGCATAGTTGAGGAGCAAAAGGAATGTAGCCTGGAATGTGAAGCCAGCACCCTCAGCCACCTCTAACAAAATCCAAGGGGACCAGGAGCAGCCTCCTAAGGACTCCTATGTAATAGGTAAAATGTGTGTGCCACCTTTCCTTAGCCATCAGCTCTAAGGTACCGTTTTATAAGGCTCCTCACACACACACACACACACACACACACACACACACACACACACACACACACTTCTCCATCACAAAGGGACAGGAAGAAATCAAATCTCCAGACAGAATGTAGAAGTGCCTGGGTTAAGATCAAAGACGACTAGAAGGCCAATCAGATAGTGACACCTTCCAGGTGCCCACACAGAGGGTGGGAGAAATCACTAGTCCTAGATAAAGAGGAACAGAGGACAAAAATCCATGGGTATTCACTTCTGATGACCTCTAAGCCCCCAGAAGAGCTCTCTTCACTTTTTTCCAAATAAACCATTTGCTTCATTTTAAATTCTAGCTCTTTAATTCATTACTGAAGCTGGGCATTTAGGATCCTACCAGTTGATTATTCCTGATGAGAAGTGATGTCTACATCACGCCCTGTCAAAATAGGGGCAGAGATGTCAAAGAAGGGAGGCTGTGCAAAATCCTACACACATGGTTTTAGATCATCACTCCTATAGTGACTTGGAGCTTAGGGAATTCAAGATGTCCTGTGTCTGAGTTAAGTGAGACTAGGTCTCCTTATATTAGAGTAAGTTTCGTTGGTCAGCTATATATATATTCTGATGCTAACTCTGCTTTCAAGCTGTTAGGACTTCACAAGTTTTTGCAGGATTTTAAACAATTCCAAGTTTGCCATGATCAGGGAGCTGGCCCAGTGACTCAAGAAGCAGAGGAGATAATTTCTCATCAGTTTTAAATAAAAGTATGTGAGCCAAGTTCTTTAGGACACAGAAAAAAATCTGAAAATGTTATTTTGCCTAATAAATAATTGAATTTCAAGGCATAAAATCGTGTGGTCAGGATATGAGTTACTTAGAAATTTCTTTGTTTCTGGTTTGACTGTCAGTTCAGATTTGTTAAGCGTTCTTCTTGAAGAAGTGTTTTTCACTGACAACTTTCCTACCCATTCAGATTCTTCTGATTATGGAATTGAAATGAGCCTTTAGCATGAAAATGAAGTGTAATAATTTCTAATCAGTACGGTTCACCTCTGGGGCTGACCTAATGAAAGACTGTTAGAAGACTGTTAAAAGAACAGGAAGGATAACAAAAAGTAATCATTAAAATCCAGTTATATTTTGAGGGCTGTATTTTAAATTTGTATAGTCACAAATAACCTTTTTAACACTTGTCGTTCCATATCTAAAGTGTTTGCCTTTGGAAGAGCAACAAAATAGTTTTGCTTATTATTCCTCATTAAGCTCTCCATAAATTATCAAACACAATAGTAGTATTAATAAAATATGATTGATGGCAAAATATTCAAATCTCAGTTGGGAGAATCATAAAGAGAATAATAAGATGTAAGTGAATAGAGACCATGTTTCTTTCACACATAATAAAGACTATTATATATATATATATAAGTTCTATATATGCAATATATTTATAAACATACATATTCTCACCATTTTGATTGGTGAGATAGTACAGAAAATGGACTTTTAAGACACATTGGAATGGTAAAAACTTTGGTTATGGTTTATAATTTTGAAAATTTCTTCCACAGAATTAGTTTGATTTTGGTGTTAGCTTGCTAATGCATTGTTGTTGTTAAAGCTGTTGTGAAATGATTAATTTCCCAAGCAGTGAGTGGAACATGAGATGGAACGATATATAAACTACTAAACAGCAGTTATTAAAGCCATTGTCACTGGTCAGATGACTTTGATGAAAAAGGTAATTTTGCTGTCCCAATATTATTGTGAATAACAGCAATAATCTTTTATGTTAAAGAATCTTGAAATAGACAAGTATTACTGTTGCATGTAGCTAAGATAGATAGAAATTAACACTCAGTCAAACAAGGACTGGGTCCTTAAGGAAGTCCATGAAAACTAAAGACATGAGGGTGGTCGTCTACATGCCTCCCTGAGTCATAAGCAGTAATTTAGAATTACTGCATAATTCTAAATTACTCCCCTAGTCAAGTAAATCCATATCTGGTCTCAGTCACCCAGGCAAATGAACAGAGTATCTGTATCCATCCCTTACCCAAAATGCATCTGTTCTTCAAATGTGCCCTTGCTGTATGACTCATTTCCCCATTGGGTCAGTATTAGTTAAGCAGCTATATTTGTAACCGTATAGGTTGATTATAGTTTGGTCCACATTGTAAACACATTGTGACTTTGCTGTATAAATTCCCCCTGAAAAGGAGCCTCACTAGCAGTCCACTTTAGGGACTCCTTCTGTCTCTCCGGACCTATCTCTCAATAAACCTTTTCTACTCTTAACCTCATTTGTCCCTTGGAGTTCATTCTTCGATTTTGGGGCACATGAACTTAGCACATCTGACATCTAGCAGGCCAGGAGTTACATTTGTCTTATATCATTACCTTGTGTAGTTAGAAATGTTCCAACACAGAACACACAATATAGGGTAGATGTTTTATAAATCAAATTAATAACATTTATAAACTCAGTGCTAATGTACACTATATTCATGGTTGGTTGTTTTCTCTTCAGATACATATATCTGCAAAAATATTCCAAATATATGAATCAATTTTTACATTATTTTTGAAGTTTTCAATTTCAGAATTGTGTGATTAAATTCTCCTTGCATACATGTTCTATAAAGTTTATATAACATATTATTTTAAGTAAGTAGAATAATTTTAACACTTAACATTTAACAATGCAGGTGGCTTTAAGGGATGTTTGGGCAAAGCAGGGACTGAAGAATTAGCAAATATATGTGACAAATCTTAAATGAGTATCTAGAAAAAACCTGAGAATGCCAATTAGCACATAGAGTTGAGGGAAAGCAAAGAGAAAAAATAAATAAATAAACAAATAAATAAATAAATCAGAAAAATTAAATAAATCAGAAATTTTTATGAGAGATACAGGATGAATTTATTTTAAAAATCTATGATTCTTAAGTGTGAAAAACAGTATAAATAACAGTATGCCACAGTATAATCCAATATTTCATGTTAAAAAATAGTTATAAAGCCTACAACAAATATTACCAAAAATTCCACAGTTTAACAAATAATAGCACACTATAGGCAAGTTGACTTTGTGTCAATAATTCGAGAGTTGTTTAATATTTATCAACTTGGGTAAAATTTTCAATCTATCACTTGATCACATATAAAAAAGAAGAATCATTTCAGCAGATGGCAAAAATAGATATGATAGAATTCACTTTTTAATTTTGGTAAGTGTTATGCAAATAAAATATATATATATTTATTTTGTTATTCATAAACTATTCATGATATGCCCACAATTTACATCTTATAGCTCTGTTAGTCAGTAGACACAAAGGCTACCAATATTATTGTGTGATACTGTTCTATATAATACAGTCAAAACAGATTAGGGAAATTGATGGCACAAAGTTTTCAAATTAATTAATATGATGTGTAAATCAATGGTCAGCAGTGGAACTAGAGCCAGTGCAAGATTATCAATATATTACTAAAAGTAATATGAAGTATTATATGAAATACATTATATAAAATCATATGAGATGCATATATGAAATTGTTTCTAAAAAGAAATCATGTGACTACAGAATGCAATACATAGATTTCTAGTAGAAAGATTCATTTTTAAATAGTATCACTATTCTAAGAATTAAATTTGACTTTCTTGTAATGCTGTTTGTCAGACAACCTAATTACAAGATTCAGAATGGTTCTGAACAAGAATACTAGGAAAAAACAGTCACGTGCAAGGAGAGGCCTTACTTTAGGACTAATTATAAAGTTAATAAAAAATATTGCTATGGATGCTTGGTAAAATAAGATAATTATTGAAATAGAATATGAAACCTATTTTAAAAAGTATTTAGTTTTAATATGCAATGTTTGTCTTTTTGGTTTAAATGCAAGTTTCTTAATCTATCAATAAACGATGGCCACATCTCCCCTTGAGGTAATCCTTAGTCTGTCTCCACGCAGTCTTTTTGTCCATTCTTGCCCTGATTCTATTTCCACGGCTGGATTGTTGGTCAGTCACTCCACTGCGAGATGGTAACAAGAGTGGAACCTTTGAGACATTTGTGGGAAAATGTGGCCAGCTGCTCTTGGTTGGCTACAAGCTAGCTCTGGAATGTGTCCAGGGTCACATTCCCTCAACGCATCTCTGAGAAAAACCTCGCACTGCAGTAACTTACAATAATTTTCCTCAGTGATAGTAAAGGAAAACCACTATCATTTCCAGTGCCTGCAAGCCAGAAGTTGATTTTCCTTGGCTAGGCCTACCTTCTTCACAGCCTCTGCCATTCCTGGTGGCCGGGCATATCCTGTCAGTCAGGCGGGTGTGTGGTCATGTTGGGTCTGTCCGTTGACAGTGACCTGCGCTTTCAGTGCCTGCCAAGTCACTCTGTCCTCTTCAGGGAGAGGTATCTCTTGTATTTGTGTAGCACCTGGAAGATTCCTTTCTTTCATGGTCATGGACCTAGAGCAGGAATACCAAACTCCAAGGCTTAGTCACAGTATTTTTGCTTACCTCCAAATGTGAATGTATCATCTCATGTTTATTATGTATTTGTGCAGTTCTCAATTTCTGTTTAATTCCCCATTTTCATTAACTTTTCTATGGCATGAAGTACAAATTCATACATGGGTATTGACCTGATCACTTATTTATAACTTTCTCCAGTTTTTCCACTAGATTGCCTTTCCTTTATTGTACAAAATCCACACACATGTATATAGGGCTCTGTGCCTCTGTTCTCTGTTATGCCCTGTTACTCTATTCTCTGACTCTTTGCCAATATCACACTGTCTTTAAAACTGTATCATTACAGTCTTAAAGTCAGATAAGCTGTCTATGATTTAGTTTTTTATTTTTATTTATTTACTTATTTGGTACCGAGGATCCACCTTGTGCTTGCCAGGATTTGCAGCTGAGCTCAACCCTGGCAGTTTACTTATTTTTGGCTCGTTTCAATTATTTATCAACTCACGTCAACTTTAGAATAAATTTGTTCATATCCACAAAATAACTTAATGGAACTTTGACTAGGACTTTATCAAATCTGTATGTCAATTTAGAAAACAGATATCTTGATAATATAGAGTCATTTTATATCCTATATCTAGATTATTTTTCCTTTTATTTAGAACATGTTTCCTTTGTTGACTAAAAGTTTTGTAATTTCCCTCACATACAACTTTACATACTCAGTTTGATGAATACCAAGTATTTCATTTCTAATATAAATGTTACTGTTTTTAAATTTAAATGACATTTCATTGGTGATAAATAAGAAAGCAATTGTCTCTTATGTATATAATTGACTTAACCATGTGACTTTTTTTAGCTTGTTGATATGATGGGCTGCATTGATTGAATTTCAAATGTTGAATCAGTCTTGTTATCTGGAGCCAATCCCACTTGGTAGTGCTGTATAAATTTTATGTACTGTCAGATATTTTATCCAGTATTATTATTAGTATTCACTTGAAATTTTAACATCTACATGCATGAAAGACATTGACCTGTAGTTATTCTTCATCTTTCTCCAATTTATCCATCATACTGGCTATAATTTTGTAGAAAATTAACATGTAACATGTAATCATTGGTCTGCTCACTGTGTTCCATTTATTACTGTCTCGCTTGCTGCACTATCTTTGACACAGTAATGTTTGCCAGGTGTGGTGACACACAAACATCATGGGAAGGAGCTGAGGTAGGATGATTGCAATTTTACCCCAGTGTAGGCAACTTAGTGACCTAGAAAGACTCTTTTAATATTGAAAAATGAATAAATTCTGGGAATGTACAGTAATCCAATGCAAAGGTTTTAGATTCAACTCAAGCTACTGCAAAAACAAACATACAAACAAACAAACAAACAAAAAACCTTATAGGGTATCAGAAGTCACAAGTTAGATAGACAGGCCTCTGACTTACTGTTTCTTCCTGATTTTGGTGTTAAAGTAACACTGTCTTAGATTGAGTTAGAGAGTACTCTTTCTGCCTCTGATTTCTAGAAGGAATTCTAGAGACCTGGACTTAGTTCTTCCTTAAATTTTGCTAGAATTCACCAGTGAGCTTCTTTCTTCTTTTGCTTTCTGTTTTAAAACTTGTCAATTATTGATTCAATTTCTTCAGTGAATATAGGTCATTTATTTTAACTTATAGGATTTTGGTAGACATGTCTTTCAATAAATCAGTTCATTTCATCCATCTCATCAAGTTTGTGAGCATAAAGCTTTTCATAATATTCCTTTATCATCTCTTTTACGTCCATGGATTCGGTAGTAATTGCACTTGTATTTCGGATACCTATCTGTCTTTTATCATTTATGTATAGCATAAGTTTTAGTAATTTTATATTTTTCTTCTCACTCTTCATTGTCTTTTTATGGTTCTTTTCACTGTTGGTTATATTGTGTTTTATTTGTTTCAAATGACAGCTCCTGTGATACCAGATATTCTTAAATTCTTGTGAAGATCCCGAGTAACACTCGGTGAAGACATCAAGTTGCTTGAAGACAGTTTATCATTTGGTATCCACGTATTTACACTTGGCTAGGTATGACCAACAGCATTTAGCTTGGACATTAATTTCCCCCATTATCTAGTAAGTGTTCTTCCAAACATCCCATGAATTGTGAGGATTCCTCATCTGGCTGGTAGGAATAAGCTCGAATCTCTTTTATTTCTTTCTAATATTTTCAGGTGTTCATTTCCCAAGCTTTTGTAGTTTCCTTACACTGTTCACGTGTTGATCAATTTTCAGTAAAAAAGAAGAAACTTCTGTAAATCTGTACAGTTGCTTTAGGTGTACTGTTATGCACACTTATAATCTTATTATCTTTAGAGTTTGATTTGATTTTTATTGCATAGCTTTTGCCTGGTTTCCCGCTGGTTTCTCTTCCTTGTGTTAGGGACTTTAGGCAGCATTCCAAGGCAGTCATTCCTGTCACCTTATTTTTTTTTTCCCTTGCTTTGGGGGCAGCCTCATATCAGTGTCTTGAGAACGTTTGTTTTTATAAATTTGTTCATGTTTCAGTTGTTTCACACGAGAAGGTAAATCTCTTCACTCTTTGTGTTTATTTTGTCAAGAATAGATAACAGGAAAAGAGATCTGTTTTAGAATTCCCTTGCTTGAGAGGTAGAAAAATTTCATTCGAACATGTTTTTGCTCAGAACAGTTAATTAGCACATGAAATCCAGAAAGGTATTTAGTACAATTCCAAGTAAGCAAAAAATTCTCCTGAGACTCAGTGACCTTTAAATTTTAGTTTCTCTTTTTATTCTCCAATATTTGCTTAATTCTTTTTTAATCTCATACTTGCTTTTAGAGACTTGAGTTTTGTTTCTTGAAAAGAATTGTATCTTAATATTCAAAGTTTTCTATTATTGTCACAGCTTTTCCAATGTTGTTTATATACTATTTTCATACTTATACCTTGTAACTTGTCATTTAATTGTACTTTTTAATTTTACCATTCATATGTATAGACCTTCTCTTTCTCTAATTACCTGAGGCCAACATAATTCCAAATAATGCAAATATGCAGCATGACAGAATATAAACTCTAGCAGTACTTAGAAAATAATTCAAGGTTACTTAGATTAATGTAGACATAAGGACTAAAGATTTGTTTAAAATATGGACAAAACTTGAAATTTCCACTCAGTTAAAAAGACACTGTGTTAACTTCCATCAGGGCCATGTTGGGAAGTCAGCAATGTTTTTCTTCATGTGATGGAGATTTAGAACTGACCAACCTGTGAGTCAGTTATTAGAACAGAGACAAGAGTTTCTGATGCATCCAAGGTAGGGATTACGACTTTTCAAACTAATTTATTGTACTCTTGGTTGTATGCCATTCAGTTATATGTATGAAATTCAACTTGTGAAAATATCATTTCAGAAAAAAATGATTTTTTGGGACATAATGATTGTATAACACTTCTTCTTATGAGTTAACTTTCTAAAATCACTTTGATAATGTGTTTTTCATGAGTAGTGAATAAAAAGGACTGAATGTAATATAGTTTATTTAATATATTACTTCCAAATATTATTTTCATACCAAGATAAGAAACGAATTTAGTTGGCCAAAAATATATCGCTAATAGATTCTTACATACAAGG
This sequence comes from Dolichotis patagonum, assembly GCA_004027295.1. Lineage (NCBI taxonomy): Eukaryota > Metazoa > Chordata > Mammalia > Rodentia > Caviidae > Dolichotis > Dolichotis patagonum. Next base: position 10,025 of record PVJX010008622.1, read on the forward strand.
CCACTTTATAATAAAATTAATCATTTTTTTCACATATGGAACACTAACTGTAAGTAGTATAAACTTCAAGTAAAGAACCATATCTTTAAAATACAAAATTTTTATAAGAAAAGTTTTAAGTTTCTTGAATGTTAGCAACATCTAGGCAATACTGTCTTCTTAAATAGTCAGTAATTTATGATTAGTCACAGCTCTGTGCCAAATAATATAAGAAGTCATTAAGCACATCTCAGATTTTCTGTGGAATTATACTTGGGTTATGTAATGAAGAATGGAAAATCATAGAGCAGATGGAGATGGGAGAAGGTTAGGAAATGTGGGTGATACATAAAGGATATTTTTGTACAATTATAACCAACTCATTGCATATTATATTTACAATCTTCAGAAGGATGTGGGTTATACAGTTAGGATGGGACCAGAAAAAGATTTTATTTATTTTTTTTTAATTTTATTTAAAGAGAATAAACAAAACAAAACAAAACAAAACAAAACAGAAAAAAGGGTAGCAACAATACAGAATTCCAAGGAAAAAAAGAAAAGACCAAAAAATACTAAGAAATCATTACTTGATAACTTACATATCATCATCTTGGAAATAGTTGTTCAAGAGAAAAAGCTTTTAATATAACATATCTCTAGATATAAGTTTGAATCAATTTAGAACTACTTAGAACTTAGAGATTAAGAAAAAATATAATTTATAACATGATTTACTTTGAATCATGCATACAATATTGATTAAAATAATAATTACTTTCAGTTTTTCGAGTTAAAAATGTTTTTGTCTGTTGATCTCCCTGTTGTAAAACATTAATGAATCATTAACTCCCTTATTTATTTATATCTTTTATCAAGTAAAAAAGGAAAATGAAGTTATGAGCATCATAAATTTTAAAAATTATACCAAGATATATTTTAATGTAGAATAGTACTGCCAATTACTACTCAAGCCACACTGTGTCTTTATTTTATCCTTGGGTAATTGGAGGGTAATGCAAAATTATGTTGCTATATACACACAAATTGTCTTATTACCATTTTATTGACACTCATTGAGTTCAGTTAAACTCATCCAACCTAATGTATTTTCACAATCTATGGGCTGTAAGTATCACATGCAAGTTTTGGTATGTTTTCATTCTTGTTAGGAAAAGTGAAGAGCTACAAGGAAGAGTCTTCTGAGTTTCTGCAGATTGGCTACCTTTAAAAATTAAACTCTGATTATTACATTAAATTATGGCTCTTGCTGTTTGAAAACCTTTGAATTGCAGTGGGCCAGATGCTGGTGCCTTATTAGATAGTATGATATTTTAATCACCAGCTGTAACATTATAAACCTGCTCTTTAACACTTCTTTTTAAGTTTTCCATCTGCTTTCAGCATCTGGTCAGTTTTGTCCTACATTGCTACTTTCATTTCTTCTTGTATCCTGCATAATATCAAGGATTACCTGGAACTTTCATATTGCTTTTTGTGGTCAAATATGATCTAACATTATTCTTCAATTGAACAACAAATTTTTAACTAAAAATTATATTAGTACATCTTTTTTATAGAATTTTTTTTTGCCACACAACTGTGGTATTTGTTATGGACCAAAATAAATGATAAGAAAATCTATTTAATCTGACCTACTAAGAGTTATATGCACCTTGTTCTTTTCAGCAAAATGTCAGTAAAAAATTCCTTCAAAATAGTCTTTTATATTTGTAAGATTACAATGTTATGGTTCTAAAGAATTAAGTTAAAAGAGATTTCATAATTTGGTCACAAAAACCTTAATAGGAAAAAAGAATATACACTCAGCTGTTTAAGATCCCTATCTAAATCCTACACCAAAGTTGGTAGCATCGTGACCTTTCATTTAGCTTCTGTATTACCAGAATTCTTTCCCATCCATGTCTCCTAGTCTAGATTCACACCTGCTTCACACAAATGTGTGTATTTATATCAAGTCAAAACTATTCAAGATATACAAAATATTAGTGAATCTAACTTACTAAATTATTGACATACTAAGTACTGTATAAGAGAAGATTCATGTTATAAAACAAACAACCAGGGCATGCAGAGTACAGATTGAAGCTGAAAGGTCCCATTGGAAAAGCAAGCCAAGAATATTAAGACATTCTGTGTGGGGAGAAAGCAAAGTAAGAGTTACCTTTATAGTCAAGGTCTTATTACTTTTGAAATGCTTACAATGCCCCCAAATTGTGGAAGAACTGCTTGTAACAGAATGCAATCATATTTGAAAAAAGTTGAACCCAAGCTCAATAAAATACTTTTATACTGAATGGGTAGACTCAACAGGCATTTAATAGCCTTTGATGCCAAACAAATACCAAGTTTTAGTTACATAAGATATTGTAATTCAATGAAATAAAATAACTTTTATATGTTAATTTGCTTATTTTTTTCCAAACAAATGCTACGTTATGGTAACATGATACACATAAGAACAACAAACAAAATTAAAATTTCCTTTTTTCATCAAACCAAAGGATGTGTCTCAGCATCCTATTTTGTTACTAGCTGTAATAGATAATCCTTGACCATAAACTATTTTGTATGAAAGATAAATTTTGTTATTCATTCATGACACTGATTTTAGCTGTGATAACTATAAAAACAAATAAAACCAATACTAGTGTATTTTAATTAAGAAATGAGTTTTAAACTCAAAATCTGTCCATTAAAAATGACAATTAATGAAGAAATTCTTCTTATGTATTTGCCTTTTTAGCATCATGAAATTATGATTATAGAGTGTTAAAATGTTCCAAATGAACTAACAATGCAAGAATAAATAACAAACATGCTTTGAAATAATCATAATTTAATGTTAGTGTTATTTCAGAAAATCTTACAGATTTCTATTTTAAACTTTACATAAGGAACGGTATGTCTTAAATATTATTTTATTAAAATGAACCACTTTACAGTTCATGTTTTGATTTGAAAGTTATTATTGCTACCTAGTATCTTAAAAAATGTTCCTTATTTGTGAAAACTCCAGCAACAAAAGCAAAAGCAACTTTCCATTGTGTATAATATATCAATATATCAATATATCCTGGTATAATATATCAATGGAATGATTTTCATCATAAATTTTTGCAAAATATGCTCTTAAAGTAATTTCTGCCATAAAATGAATAAACTTGGCACTACTAAATCACTGTATTGACAGTCATTACATTTTATTAAGATGTCACAAAGCAACTTTTGTGCATCATTTGAGGAAACTTATGTAAAAGAAATAAGAAACAATGGAAATTCTCGATAATAAATTCCTTAATCTGAAATGCTTATGGCTAGGTATAAAATTACCTGCTATTTTTAATGTATTTCAAGGAACTAAATGTGTCTTGCAAACACAAGTTCAAAAATATCACTTCTATTCCAGAAGGTTAAAATGAAAAGTGAATTGATGAGCTGCAAATCTGAGGAGAGATCACATGTGTAGGCAGCCTGCACACTTACCCAGGAACCCAAACTGCTGCTGATGACCAGGTCCGTGTTTATATCCATTCCCTGAGTTTCTTTTTCTTTTTCTTTTTTTTTGTACCAGGGGTCAAACTTATGAGCTCACACTCGCCAGGCAAGCGCTTGTGCTGCTGAGCTAAAACCCCTACTCCCTGAGCTTCTCTTGTTAAAACAAATACTGCACTGGACGTATCATTGTGCTGTACTAATATACCACATTCTATGTATTCTTTACAAAATTCAGAAATAAGGCAGATACATATTTCCATAGCCAACTGTCCATCTCTTATTGCTCACATGAAAGAAAAGGGCAGGTGAATCTCTTAGAATAATAAAACTAACATTAGGCTTTTTATTTGTAAGTTATGTGTGTAGTTCATGATTGTTGCAAGAGAATTTCTTGCAATTATTAGCTATACCCTTGAGAAAAGCTTCTAGAAGGCTATATAATTTGCTAGAAAAAACATGTATCGTACTTATGTTTACCTGCTTGCTTTTCCTGCTAATTTTCTTGACAGACCACAGGAGAAACATTTTACTGATGGCTACTCTGAACAGTTTAAGGGATTTAACAACATTATCTTTAGCCTAAATCAATCTATGAGGTGTTAGTGCATTGCTGTGGGATTTTGTTATTATGGACCATGATGATGATGTCTACGTACAGAACCATTTTCTTCCCAATCACATTGTACTTTGTTTTTAAATTACCTAAACAGAAAGGCCCTAAGTTTGCAAAGCTTCATTTAACAGAAAAAAGTGACTTTGTATCAGATGAATAATTGGAAAAACACAGCAATTTGCCTCATTGGACCACATTTTTCTTTAGAAGATTCTCATAATGCCACATGGGAGATTACTAGAGACAAATTGTCTCTGTGGTGTGATGAGGTTGTGTGTTCCAAAGGAACTGCTTTTAGAAGTTATTTTCCTATTGCCACAAACTCATTTTAAAACATCTAGGCAAAGAACATGGTGTTACACATGATGCCCTGTTTCTTCCATAGGTCACAAAACTACAAATTTTAAATGATAAATGATAATAACCTTGCAGATGAGTAGAGGAATTCTAAGAGTAGGCACTTTAGAGATATCAGCCTCTAGGGTTTCACTAAAACTTTAGCACTTTTATAAATTTCAAAAAGGTAAAATAATTTTTGAAAATTTCAGCACTAACAGAATATAAAATGAAAGATGTGTTACATTACTTACCATTCTAATAATTTTGTATTTATTTAATGTTGTATATATTTCTTTGGTTGACTTAATGACTTACTATAGATTTATTTTTCTAAGAAACTGCTTAATACTATAATAAGTATTATACTATTATTCATATATTTTATTCCTAACCTTGCATATTGAATTTAGAAATTATCAGCCAGTGTGTATGTAGAGACAGAGCCACTCAACTTTTAAAGTGGTCTGTTTTACTATGATTAGGAAAAATATCTATATATTTCTTAGAGTCTCATCAATAGATAAGAATCACTGTTACTGGTTGCTATTTTATGGAGAACTATTTAAACTAATGGTCATTTGAATTATCTATTATTCTTTTGTGTTTTAAATGATTCCTGGTTATCAGATGTGGACATAAAGAGCAAGAAGCAGAAAATTGAGTCTTTCATTCCTACTGCTATTTAAAAGGATATACGCATAAAGCATATTACACATGCGAGGCATTTGCACCCATAAATACTTTTGAAGCAAGTATTAGTCAACCAATTGTAAGAAACTTATCAATCAGAAAGATATTTTTAATTTTTTTATTCATTTAAACACAAATTAACTAACAATCATCTATCCAGTGTTCAATAATCCCGTGTACTGTATGATACATATTTTCTCTCATTAATTTGGAGTGCATAATGGAAGGTGCTTCTCTCCTTCCATCACCAGGCAAGGACCCATGATATCAACAGAAATTTTTACGAGAAGCTCTGTTTGTTTAATGAATTGCTGTTTGAAACTTTCACTAGTATTTAGATCTAATTGTTTCAACTTCCGTGTTTTCCTCTTCTTCTTCCTCTTCTTCCTCTTCTTTCTCTTCTTCCTCTTCTTCCCCTTCTTCTTCTTCTTCTTCTTCCTTCTTCCTTCTTAATTATCATTATCATTATTACTTGGTACCAAGGATCAAATGCATGACTTTGCACTTGCCCGGCAGGCGCTTGAGCCGCTGTGCTAAACTCCCGGTCTAATTATTTTTTATCCATAAAACATCTAACTTTAAAACTTTGCCATGAATATTGTTGCTTCATACAAAAGTTCACATCAGTATTGGACACAATCATGACTTTTAGTGAAGAACAAAAACTTTTCTGAAAACTAGGACACATTTTTATGTATAAAAACAAGGATATTTAGATAGAAAAAGATACATGGGTGAATTTTTCAAGACTGAATCTGACAAATCTGCAGACAATCCTCCAAAGAAGGGGAACATATAAAAGATGAATTATGAATGAAAATGTGTAGCTCTGATGTGAATGGGCATATGGCTATAGACCCAGTTAGGAAAATAGCCAAAAACTGAAAATGGGAAAATGTGCTCTGTATATTTAAAGATCCAGAGTAGAGGAAATATTTGGATCTGGTGTCCTGAGGCCAGAGGAAGAATTATAAAACAAACACCAACGGACAGCGAGAGCACATTATCACAAAACGAGTAGGATAAATTTAATAACAGTGGGCTGCAGAAGTGAGCGCTCAGAATCCAAGAGCAGGAAGTCGATGCAGGGAGCATGGCAATGTTTGGGTACCGGAGAGGAACACTTAGGGCATAACGTTTCCACATTATAGACTAACTCTACCTGTCTTCTGTCATTACATTTGGTGTTTTTGTTTTCTCATGTTTGAGTCAGGTGAGTTAATTCTATACTCAGGGACTCTACCACAGCAGAAGAAAGTTCTAGTTGTGTGAATGACAGTGAAGGGCCAGCGCCAGGTTCAGCTCTGAGCTGTTCACTGCAAACCTTCACCGGGTATCTCAAATCACGAGGCAGTTGATAGTCACACTTTGTGGCCAAATTATCTGTATCTGGTAGATATTCTTCACCTGATATATTAGGACAGTGAAAACACAAAAAAGTGTTTGTTTCTGTCACACGTATTTAATCCTGTTTAACCAATACTTTATAAATAAAGTTGCTCACTTGTATGCTTCTCTTTGATTTTTTGAATAATGTCAGTCTAGATTCTTCCAAGAATGTAGACTCTGAAACAAGTTTACACAGATGTAAGCTTGCTTTCAAAAATTGTCCAATAAATAAAAATAAAGCAAAGAGGATATTGAAGCAAGGAAAGAGGAACAATGTATTTATTGTATGTTTCAACAGTTTTCTCTGTGGACACCGGCACCAGATCTCACCAGAATTCTCTAAAGATCAAAGAGAAGACAAATCAAGTAGTGCAAAAGATTACAAAGGCAGTATTTAATTAAAACTCTATCTTTAAGTATTGATGCAAGAAAAACTTTTCCCATTTCTTTTTCTTTTTTTTTGTGCCAGGGGTCAAACTCATGATCTTGCACTTGCCAGTCAGGCGCTTATACCGCTAACCTAAATCCCTTTCCCCCACCCCCATTTGCTTTTTACTGATACTTTTTTGCCTGTGTAAATGTAATGTGAATTCCCAGAGGTGTCCTGGTCAGGGGATCAGAGAATTCGAGAAGCAGAAATGCAGAGTTGCATGAGTAAACTAGATCAGATAGAGCACACATAACCCTGTTAAGCTGGGCACTACAATGACGGCTTAGGAAGAAAGTGCTTTGAGAGAAGTACTGATTGGAGCACAAGAGGGGTACAGCTCATTAACTGAAATTGTCTCTGAGATAAACTCAACTTAGATTCACAGTTTGGTAAACTGTGAAAATATCATGTTAACCCAAGGGCCTATCTGACTGAGAGTGACATATACAATATAAAAAATGTTAAATTGTATAAAATACATACATTAAGACATGCATTTATATGAGTGCTCCAGGGCTTAGTCTGAATCGCAAATCATGTGACTTGCTCTGACTTCTTCTTTAAGTTGTGTTTGGTAGTTTAACCTAAGTAAGGTCAATATGAGTAACACTGCAGATAACCAAGTGCAAAGTTCTACTAATAAGTAAAGTAATCAAAAGAAATATCATGAAGCAGTCTTCCAATTAGCTCTGTTCCTCAGTCCTGCAGAGAGGCATGACACTTCTAATTGCCAGGGATTGTGAGAACAGTGGTATACTTAATGCAAGGGACAGCCAAGGAAATAAAACGGACATTTCTTAAACCATTTAAAGCTAACCCTTTAAAATTAGCTTTGATGACAGCATGATTTTTACATGGGAATGGGATAGAAGTGTTGAGGCAGACATAAATTTGAATGACTTTGGAGCACTCAGGGTAGAATCTTTGATTCACTCAGGGCAGAATCTTGATTCAGCTACAGGGGTCCAAGCAAGTTCTATATGTTTGGCATGAGAACTACATGCCTTTCAATTCTTGAAATCAGAACTCCAGGAAACCAGTTCTTGAAATCAGAATTTTACAAGTCTCTTGCCTGTGTAAGTCTGGCCCTATTTTTTAGACTAATCCGTGAGTCGATAGTATTCTATTGTATATCCTGAGATAGTCTAGCTTTGAAATTTTTCTTTCTGTATCTATTCAGCACTTTTCTCATTGTTTATATTTGTACATTAAATATAGTGCTTATCTTCGTGACAAATACTTACTTTGCAAACTATCTCAAATCCCTTAGAATGGACTAATTATTGTTATTTTTCCTTTATTTAAACATTTGGCTAGTATATGTTAGTGATTATATTTAGATTGGGAGGATATACATATGTATTACATATATTATATATAATATATATACATATTTTTTGTTTGTTTGAGACAGTGTCTTGCTATGCAGTTCAGGCTGGTCTTGAATTCACTTTGAAGTCTAGACCTCAAACTCATAGCAAAACTCCTGCCTCAACTTCCCAAGTGCTGGGATTACAGCAGTGTGCCAACACACCCATTTCCTGGATCATTTTTGACCCCTGCAGTCCCTCCCTTCCCAAGATTTTCTTCCCATTTCTATAGAGTCTATTCTCTGTTTCTTAACATGGCTCTTTTTATTTTGCTCTTTAAACTTTTTTTTTTTTTTTTTTTTTGTGCCGGGGATTGAACTCACGACCTTGTGCTGAGTTAAACCCCCAACCCCTTTAAACTGTTTGTATTCTGAGTTTCTTATGTTAGAGAAAGAATCTGATATTTGACCATTAGTAAATATCACATTTCACTTAGTATTTTGGCCTGAAGATCCTTTGATTTTTCCCACAAATGACTCCATACTTACTTAACATTAGAAATTCTCAGTTGAGAATTATATAATTTACTGAGTATTGTTCAACAAAAGTTTATATTTTGTTACCTTATTACTAAATAATTGCAGATACAAATATAAGATAAAAACAAACAATGAAGTGTGAATGGTGACATATATCTGATTTTTAACTCACTAAATTATATATCAATACAAAACATTATTTTTTGCAAAGTCCAGTATAAATTAATCCTTTTGTCCTAAGTTATGATTGAAAACTCATTCAGGTTTAGGATATAGATGCTTTCTAATTAAAAACTACTAAAGTAATCTTTGCCCTAAAACATGTAGAATTTGCCTTGTCCAGTTGCAAGGAATCTACAATTGTTTAGAAGTTTGGTCATTCTTTTTGTAGCTCACAGGCAAAAGTGTTTTTGTTGTTCTTGTTGTTTTGTTTTTGTAATGAGTTGTATTTTTGTTTCAAGCTTTCAGACGGGCTGCTCAGGAAATTTGTATAGTGTTATGGATTTCTTGAAGCCTGCAGAATTATCCAACTTAGACCTTATAACATTTTTCTGCCTAATTCTTATTTTTGCAGGATAAGTATGTAGAAGAGCTAAAACCTGACCATAGATTTATAGTTATTTCACTAACATTCACTATGATTTTCAATTTCCATTGGTGGACACTCCATGGATTTGGGAGATTGAGAAACATGGAAGAATCTTTATACTTGCTGTCCTATCACCTTAGTGAACTCAACTTCAAGATATGTTAAAGTCAATACTCATTTATTTGCACTAAACTTTTAATTATTTCATGTTTTTGCTTCCAGGCAATGGATGCCTCATAGAGAATCCTGACTCAAATGCCGAATGTTGTATTTCCAGCCCAAATCACTGTGGTCCAAGAAAATGGAATTCACTTATAGACCTCATCAAATTTATATGAATTAGAACTTCGAACTTGAGGGAGTCAGTTTTCCAATGTAATGCCAGTAAAAACTAGCTACAATTTTAGAAGAATAAGGTTTCAAATTCTACCATCAAATATATATTACTAGCTCTCCAAATAACTTAGAATATTATAGAAGTTTTGAAATACTATTTAATTATCTTCCATGGAAGGAATCCAGATGATATTTTATAAATTCTATTATATTTTTGTTAACCATGGGCAATATGGATAATAACTAGTAGGGCAAGAGGAGTGTGTAAATATTGTTTAGCTCCTATCCAAAGCAAAGCAAAACAGAGCATATTAATAAATTACCATGAACAATAAAATGGTAATTAGTTTGTTTTCTTTTTCTTTTATGTAAGATCTTTGTCTTTCAGCTTGTCATACTGCTGAAAGAAACAATGTGATGCTATTGTGTAAATTCTTTGAACTGTAGATTAAATTCATTTCTAACACAAAGTGAAAAGCAAATCTTTGATTAAGTGAGCTTAGAAAATGTCTAATGACCATTAAGGAACTATTTGTGGAAGCATGATTAGTCTTAAAATGGTCATAACTGTTCTGTCTACAACCATACTACAGCCACATATTTGGAAGAAAACACTGGCTCTGACACATCTGGGTACTAAATCCTTAGTTACCGTTTTCCAATACTAAAACAGCTGTGTGATTTAAAGTATATTGAATTACATAGAGATTAAAAATAGGAAGGCAGTGTTTTAAAGATCAAAGGATGAAACATAAATTAAGTTAGGAAACAGCCTCATACATAATCTTAAAGACTTAATAATCTTTAAAACTTAAGAGTAATTCATTAATTTTAAAGTGCTTTTCTGTTAAGAATTTGAATTTTAAGGTTTTAATGGTTTAATTACTTTAATGCCTTTTGTCACTCCTCTTTTTTGTTTTCATTTTTAAAGTTCTCATAATGTTGTTTTCTGACTGCTTATTCTCAATAGGTTCAATGATGTTGAAAGAGAGCAAATGAGTTTTTGTTATAATGTTATTTAAAAATTTCTCATGGTTCAGCGCTTCAAGCCATCACATACGATACTACCAGTATAACAGTATTAAATTGTTTGGTCGCCTCAAAATTCTAGGCTTTAGTTAATGACATGCCCATGCTCCAACTACTGTATTCCATTCATAGTTTCTTTTATACTTTAGTATATATACTGAATACACACATACATCATTTTAAAGACTCCAAATTTCTGACAGTTTTACATTTCTAATTCATACCCTAGGGGGAGCCAAAAGATAATCTCTGAATGTTCCTTATGCACTTCTCTAGGCCCTAGAAAAAAACACTGAAAAAATATACTTTGTCTTATAAATTGTATTTGTTTCCACTTCTGAGCTCAGTAGTATCTTTCAATAGGCTACTTCTAGAAGGCATAATTAGTCTTCAGAGATCATGAGTGGGATCATTGAGGTCACTGTTATCTTTCCTTTACTTTAAATGTCTTATGTTTTGTGCTTACTTATCTGTTCAATCAGCAGACTTTATTAAATGTCTCCCATTTAGTAGAGTCTGAATTAAATATTGAGGATATGTTAGTGTCCAAAAAGATGGAATTCCTAACATTCCTGATCTTACAAATGTTGACAGCACTTTGAAAGCCTTCATGGCATGTGTGGCTGAACGTTTTAAGGTCTTAATATTTTGTAAATTCTATAGGAGTTCTTAATGGAGTGCCAAATGTATCCACTAACTTGTATTTGTGTAAATTTGATTCATGAAGTGTAGGCGTACACAACTGAATGCAGATGACTTGAGGTAATTCTTAAGTCAAAGTAGGGTTCCTGATCCAAAGTAAACCAATTTTTTTCTTGGTTTCTGTAACAGATATAATTCAAAAATTATAATTATATAATTATAATTCAAAAAAATCAGTGACTATATACTTCTTTGGCCATATGTTCTTTTTACGAAGATCACCATGATCACTATAGTTTGCTCATAGGCACAGGAAAGACAGGGAGGAAATGGTAACCAGATTTATCTGCTTATCTGTGACTTTGCTATGACTTTTTGTGATTGTGCTGTGTTTACTAGCTCCTTAAATATATATGATCCTTAAAGATAAAAGCAGCTTGAAACAAAACCACATTGTAAGCCTCTTTCATCTGTCATCTGGCCATTTGCTGGAATCACTATTATTCTTTTCTTTTCTTTTCTTTTCTTTTCTTTTCTTTTCTTTTCTTTTCTTTTCTTTGTTTTTGTCACAAACACAAGTGCACCAGTCTTTATGTCTGTAGGAAGAGGTAAAGTATTATGTATACTATGCACATTTACATTCTCTATACAGCTAAAAAGAGACTAGGTTTCACTAGGTCCAGAAATGTGTGTGTGAGAGTTAACCATGGTGTCAACTTGGATAAGAAATGGCTGGCTGACTGATAAGCAGGTCTGTATGTGTTTAGATGTCTGGCTTGCTGAGGATGGAAGACCATCCCTGGGTGTGGGTGGCACCAACAAACTGGCTTGTAGCCTGCATGGAATAAAGATGGAGTGGAGAAGGATCCCACGCACTCTGGCTGCTTTGGAGGAGCTCCATTCTTGGCCATCACCTTTAGACACTGGTCTCCAGGTTCCCAGCCCAGGCTGCTCATCCTTTCAGTGAAGACCCTGCGGCCTCTTGATGAGTACTTGAATGGGACACTGCACCGAGATCCAAGGCTTTGCGTTTGACTGCATCCTTTGGATTCCCAGTGCAGAGATGGATTTTTACATTTTCCCACAGCTCACTCTCTTTCTCTCTCTCTCTTTCTCTCTCTCTCTCTCTCTCTCTCTCTATATATATATGTATATATATATATTTATATATATTATACCATAGAATATATTACATACCATAGTATTATATATGACATTATTCCATGTCTCACAGTACAGGTATGTGTGTGTATGTATATATAATACCATAGAATATATTACATACCATATTATTATATATTATACATAACTTTATATTGTGCATTATTATATATTATATTATACATGTAATGTTTTTCAACAGCTGGTGTGTTCCTTGTAGAAGGGACTCAAGAGGAGGTCACGTATGGCAGAAAACCCACACCCTGCCGACCCTTAGAGAAAATCTGAAAATGCATGTGCAGCAACCTCAGTGACCACAGCTACCCGAGAGCAGTTTGCATACTAAGAAATGTCTGGAAGCTAATGGTCACCACTTCGAGCACCTGTTGTAATTATAGGAGCCAAAGATAACTTGTATTAACTTCATGGTGTCTCAATAAATTTAATATTAACATATTTATACAAGTTTTCCTTTCCCTGAAGTGTGTGTGTGTGTGTATACTTTTTTGGCTCTCTCTCTCTCTCTCTGTCTCTCTCTCTCTCTTTAGCTATATAAATGTAAATATACCAACTCATCTCTTTTATAATAAATCTATTACTCTAGTGAACCTTAATGGATACCACACAACTGAGAAGAGTCTAGGCCATTGGACTTGATCCCATGATCAAACTGCTTGATGGCAATAATATCCTGAGTTCTCACAGAAGTTCATAAAGAACACAACACTTTAAAGCCTTTTCTTCCCAGATGAAACATAAAGTTCAATTTTTCCTCTTTTATTCCTTTCATTTCTTCCTCCCTTTGCCTTTTCTCTTTTTGTGAAAGAATATCCCACATAAATCTCAAATAAGTGTCAAGTAGTGATAAAGTTAACATTTTTGAGTACTTAGTTTCATGCAGTTTTTAATTATTAAATTATTTATTTAATATTTGCCCAAATTTATAAGCCAAGTATTTAATTAGCAACACACTGTTTTATTCTGATCACTGATCTAGAAGACATTAGATTGAAGTTCGGAACTAATGACTTATAAAAGATCACAGAATGAAAGGCTGTCACCAGAATTTGATTCTAGATGTCTTATTTCAAGATACAAGCTCTTGAGCATACTTGATGCTGACTCTAAGTACATATTTTGTTAGATTTTTCACATGTTCAAACATAATATTTTCATTGTCATTTTACAAATAAAGAAACCTGAAAATCTAAGTTGTGATGTAATTTCCAATGTATTACTATCCTATTAATAATGCACATGGAACTTAAATTCAGTTTTATTTGGTTTCAGAGATATTAATAGAGTGCTAGTTTAACTACCTGACATTACATAAACATTTGTTCGAATTTTGATTATGACATTGAATTTTTCTCAGTTCTGTCTTCAATTTAAGCATATCTATAGTAGTGGGCTGATACAGATGTTAGAAAAATATAGGGAAAAATCACTGCTTATCCAAAAATTCCATACCTTGAACTTAAAAATAATATTTTTAATCACAATATTAATAGTTTCCATAATGATTTTCAGGAAACAGCAACAAGAAAAAGAAATTAAGAGACATTTGCCTCACTTGATGCTAGTATATATTATTTAAAAAAGACAGATGAGAACTAGAACAAAAGTAGGCCCATTGATTAATGTGAAAAAGAGAATCATAAAGATCTATAGAGAGAAGTCTTGTTGTGTGTGGGAGTTTGATATTTAATAAAGCTAACACTGTAAGAAATGGATCTGATATAACCTAATAAGTGATGAATAGACAATCACAGGAAAAATATAGCTCATAAACAGATGGTTTCTAACTTCCATCCTAATTGAGTAAATACAAAACAAACTTGACACTGTTTTTAGCTCTCAGTGGTGGGCATATTTTTGCATATTTCCTAGTAACAACAAAGATTGGAAGAAACAAGTGGCTATTTTTACATAGTGATGGAGTTTATATTGTTACCATGATTTATAAAAGACAATTAGAAGAAATTTATAGCTTTCAATATTCATGTTTTTGATAAGAATTTCATTTTTAGAAATTTTAATATTAGCATATAAGGCAATAACTATAGCACTGTGAATAAATTTTATGGGACATGTGACAGTATCCGAATCCAATGTACAGATGAACAATGGAAGACAATTTAAGAAGCATTCACAATATAATATTAGTGTATCCTTGTAGAAATGTTTCTCTGCTGTGCTTATGTGTGATGTGATAATGAACTGTTATATGCCAACTTGACTGGGCTAAGATCACCCTGGGGATTAGTAGGGCACCATTAAGGCACGCATGGCTGTTCAGAGAAGTCTGACCTTGGGCATCACATGTGCTTGTTGGCCCCTTGTTCTCTGGCAGTGTTCCCTGCTCTACTTTGTGGATGCCATGAGCAAAGCTTTTTTGCTTCACCAAGTCCTTCTATCATGCTTTGTGAATTGGAACCAGCTGACCATGAATTGGATCTCCCGGAATTTTGAGGCATATTAAATTCCTCTTCCTGAAAGCATTGGATATCAATATTGTCTGACTAATGTATGTAGCAATACATATATTATCAAATTATGAAAACAGAAATACACACCAAAATGTGAAGGCATGCATATTTTTCTAACTTGTGTAAATGTGCCTTTGTGCACACACACACACACACACACACACACACAAACCAAATCCAGAATCAAATGGAAAGTGGAGTTAAAGTGCTAAGGCAGGTGCAAGGATAAACATGAGTGGGATGGAGAAATGAAGGAGACCAAGTTTCAGCACATGAAAAGTGTCAGTGCATCGCCTGGGGAAGCGTATTTCATTTAGGCTGTGGTCAAAGATTCTACCTTTGGGTCCTCATACTGATTTTAAGTAAAAGGTACCTGTATGTATTATTTAAAACCACATGATACTACTGCTACAAATCTAAACTGAGCACGGTTTTAACAGTTCACTGTGCCCTGATCCCCAGAGGCAATTTTTTTTTAAAAAAATTTACATATATATTATATATATATATATATATATATATATAATATATATGTAAATTTTTACACATATATATGTAAATGTTTTATATATATATATAACAGTTTTTATCAGTTCTAAGCACTATGTCTTATTCATCTTGCAGTAGATAAAAGATTTAACTCCATTAAAATTACTGTTCTTACATTTCATTTCCCTTCCTTCTTTTTCTCCCCATGTCAATCAGTTCTACAAGTATGACATAGTTTTCACCTCTCTGGGTCAAATCTCGGTGAGAAGATAGAAAGAAACAAGGATTTAAATTAATTCAGGGCAAAAGGGAACTATTCCTTTGCTTTTCTAACAGTTAATGAAGGATGGGTAAGTTCCCCATGAATACTTAGCAGAATTATCACAAGGTTGTCAACCCAGAATAAACAGGCAGGCGGAGAGTTTGAGCCAAGTACAGATTTCTTCAAGTCTCTGGACAGATAAAGCATCAAAAACAAGGGTTGTTGCACATAGGAACCAAGAATGTTTCAGCTGTGAGGTGGTCAATGGCATTGGAGCAGAGAAACTCAGACTGAATGACCCTCAGGCTGCATGTGGAGAAGGATTCTTGACCGGACTGCAGCTGACCAGACTTCTATCAGTGCAGACGACCCTGTTCACTGAAAGGTGGGCAGAACAGCGTCAGGTACCCAGACATCCCAGCTCTCCCCTCATTGTGACTGCGCTTCATGGCTGACCACTTCAAGTCTGCTTTTTCTTAGAGCTTTTTCCTTAGGAAACATGCAATTGTCAACTGTACTTTTCTGTCCCTTGGAGATATCCAGCCACTGGCCAGTTTTCCAAGTTAGGGATGTCTTCCTCAATAATCTGGAAGCTCTCTTTTGTGAATGTAACTCTCAAGAAAAGCACCTTCCATACAGTCAAGTGTTTGGAAGTGTAGGGAGGCATTTAACTTTAATAAAGGCTAATTAGCAAATATGAATAACCTGGTCATACAGATGAATCGCACCCTAAAATTTCCCAGTAATTTCCCACTAGTTCACTGAGTGCTTCAAAACCACTTTACCTCTTGTTGCATCACAGCAAGCTCAGAGTCTCCCTTCGGCTGCAATGGTTTCAGCACTCTGCAATGCCTGGATGTCTTCCTTTGGTGTTGACCTACAATCTGTGTGGTTTTCTTCGACAGAGGTCACTGAGAGCAAACCTCAATGCAGGAGTCCCAAGGTGCACAAGACCCTGTGCTAGACGCCAGAGAAGCTGAATGGAGAGAAGTGGACCTGACTCATGTAAATGAGACTTTCTATCACTGGAGAATTTAAATTGTTTATTCCTCATATGCAAATGTTTTGACTTAAACGAGGAAAAGGGAATAAATGAGTCCTCCTCCTCACAAAAAAATGTGAGTTAACAAAGTGAATTTTATTTTATTGGAGAGCATTATTAAATTGGTCTTCAGGTTTTCCTTTATGGACTCTCATTTCAAAAGTTAGAAAAAGTTATCAGATTTCAAGGATAGAAGATAAACTATGTAAAATAATGTGTTTTTGTGTGTAATTTCCAAACCTATTGATTAAGTCATAGGGGCATTATAATTTTAAAATTTAAAGTAAAATGCAACATTAAGTATAAAAGTGTTCAATGTTTTAAAACAGACTTTATGATTACATTCATGGTTAATACTCTGAATAAATTGCTTTGAGTATTAAAAATGATGGAAGTGTTTATTGATTAAATAAAAAGGGGTGTTGCCTTTATGCAGCTCACAGAACACTTATAATTCTGATTTTCCTGGAGAGACACTGAACACCGTAATGGATCTGTAATAAAGTTAATAGATCATGATATTACTATTCTCTTTATTATTGACAATTTTACTAGATCTTTTAAAATTTTATTGTTGAAGAATTTTTCATGAAGCTAACTTAATAGCTAGAGATTTAAAATTAGGAAACGTCGGGGCAGTTCTTTTCTCTTAGAATTTAATTTAGGATCCTTTTCCTCTTAATTATTGTATTATTGAGGCTTTTGGTGTGAGTAAAGCATTCATTAATAAAGACAGCTGGCAGCACAAGTCTGTAGCATCTAAGTAGCTTTCCTAGAGTTAACTTTCAGGAATAGAAAAAAAATGCAAATACTTTGGCTCCAAAAGATGTTTGTGTTTATTACTGGTATAGATATACGGAATAAATCCGGTGTATCAATTGCAGAAGTAAAATGATTTGTCAATAATCTAGGATGCATTTGTCATGTAATAAAATTCTTTATCAGAGTCATTTTGATAATTTTCTCATGTTCATAGCAGAGCACATAAATAAATATCTTGGGGAATATATATACATAGACAAAAATAAGTATAAACAAAAGTTTTGAAATCACAAATCACTTTCGTACTTTCATATTTGAAGATGACTTATTGACTATTGGTCTGAATGTGTCCTGGAATCTTGTTTTCATTTATTTATTGTTTCATTCACTTTTCATCCCTCAAACAGTAGGGAAGTGCCTCCTGAGTGCCAGGAAGTTGTACAGAGACTGGAAATCCAGAGGGTACAACTCAAGCTGCTATAGTTGATACCTAAGGAGAACCAGATTGTTACAAGGTCGTAAGTATAGCAGCAGGGAACCATACATAGTATCACATGGGCTCTGAAAGTGTGTTTGCCTCAGGCAAAAATATCAAGGAGAGCATCTTACAGGAGATAATATGTGAGTTGAATCATAAAGGTGGAAGAGTGCTATGGTGAGAAGCCTGGTCCACTGGCCATTCTTCAACCCATTTGCGGTTAGTATTTGTGTGAAGTAAGATAATTATGCAGTTTCATTCTCCTTCATGAGGATATCCAATTTTGAACAATGTTTTTAAATTGCCCTTTGTCCAACATGAGTTCTTGGCACTCTTGTCAAAGAGTGATTAATTGTAAGTGCATGGATTTATGCATCTGGTTACTATTTTCTTTTACTTTATTGCTTTATATGTATATTTTTATGCCAGGACATATTGTTTGCATTGGCATATCTTTGTAGTGCTTTTTGAAATTCAGATGCTTCCAGCTTTGGTCTTCTTGCATAGTATTTCTAGAGCTATCTTTGGGTTTTGTAACACAAGGTGACTTTTAGTACCTTTTAAATCTCTCTGTTAAAAATATAATTACATTTTATAGGAATTGAATTGAATCTTTAGATCACTGCATACAGTATGACATTTTAACAATGTTAGTATTTAGCATTCTACATAAGAAGATGAAGGCATAGAGTCCCTAAAAGCATAGTATATGCATAATAGAAATTGATTTAAGTTAATTTTTATTTTAACAAGATATACAAGACATAGGAGGGACACAATGAGCTAGAAATAAAGAAGCTTTTATATCTTGATGGGGAAGCTTTGCTTCCTTTGACAAAAAGTGATCATTGTCTAACATATCACAGATAAATAGTTCTTACATATTCATCAGTTTATATGCGTCTTCTCTACAGATAGCACCTTTCCCATACATTCACATATATGCATGCATCTTGTAAACAAACGTTAACATCTTAAATCCTTCCCAGTGTTGTTGACAACTGGGAGCTAAGCAGACCTTCATATGTTTTTTCTTCTAGTTGTAGTCATCTAATGACATCTTAATTGATAAGGACAAAATGAAAGAATGGAAACCCATTACAAACACAAAATATTGTTCAAAGTTTGATAATTTTTCTGACTTCCTTAAAAATTAAATAAACCTGTCTTAACCTCCTTCTGACATTTATTTTGACAGTTTCATAAATCATATGACATTATTCATAAGCTGGCTCTTAGAAGTCCCCTTTCCTTTTCCCTCTGATTTATTCATCCCACAAATACTGAAAAAGTACAAAATTCAGTCCCTTCCAAAAGTTTTTACCTTGTTTCCTTCAATTTTCAAGTCTCGTCTTCAGTTTTAAACTTGTCCTTCAGTTTTAATTTTACCTTCTCATGAAAACCATTCATAATCATGTTGGTAAAAGTAACATCTCCAGTGACTTTCTTTTTTTTTTTTTTTTTTGGTACCGGGGATTGAACTCACGACCTCACGCTTGCCATCCAGTGACTTTCTATAGCATTATCTAACCTATTTGACTTTCATGGCATTAATTAAATGCTACGAAGTTATCTTCTATTATTCATATATCTATTTATTGGCTCTCAGAAACATGAATGAAAGTTGAATCTAATTTCTTAAGCAGTAGAGAACTGGTATATTTTTCTCACTGTGTTATCCCAAGCACCTAGAATACAGTCTGGTGCTGAAAATGACCTGACAAACATAGTTGACTTTCAAAGCATGTTATTTCCTGGAAGGGCAAATGCAGAGGAAAAAAAAGTGAAAGATAGAATAAAGGTTGGAAGTTTACATACCTTTTAGAATTCAAAGAGAATTCAATTTGATCATTATATTTATTTTATGTTTTGACTAACACACTTTATTGACTTTATATGTTAAAGAAAAATGTTTATTGCATATTACATATGTTTTAAATATCTTCCCAAGATGCTATATCTATGAGATATTTCATAAGGACTTTTTAAATGATTTTTTCATGATTTTATAGTTGTATCTTTATTTTTAAATTATTTATTATTATTATTGTTATTTGGTACCAGAGATTGAACTCATGATCTTGCAGTTACCAAGCAAGTTCATTATATAATTTGTAAGCCAATAGATTCCTTACTATATAAAAATCAAAATTTTGTAAACATAATGAATCAGACAACCATTATCCAAGTAAATTTTACAGCACTTCCCTTATAGCCAAAATGACCTCGGGAACATTTCCAGATAATACTTTCCTACCTCTAGTACATGGTAAAGACAGATATAATTTTTTTGACATAGATTTGCCATTACTAAAAGTTTCCTCCAGAATGATTGTAGAATTCCTCACTTTTATAGTATTTTGGCAGTTATCTTTGAAGTAGAATATATCACTATTTCATTTGTTTATAATGCTAAAAAATCTTCCATTGTACTTATGCAAAACAATTGTTTTCAATTCCTTTTTCAGTTGTTGGGTTGTTTTAAATTTATGTCTATAATGAGAAGAATGCTATGAAAATTTACATGTACCTCTTTTTTCTTAAGTAGACATATCATTCTTCTTAGGTCTATAGATGAGAGTGTGATTCTTTAATTACAGCCTAAATTTAGCTTTAAAAAATAGCTTTCAGAAATGATTCTCCTATTTAAATTGCCTGCCCACAGCTGAGGATTTCTAATTCTTCAAGTCTTTGCCAAAATCTGTTATTGTGTGCGATAGACCGACTGTTATGTCCTCACATCATTACCTCATGGTGGTTTTACTTTTCTAAAAGATTAGACATGTTGGAGCCATGCTTTGTATTCTCATTGTCAATGTGCCTGTCAGTGGCATGTGGATTCATCTCCCTTGCCTTTTTAATTGAATTATTTGCCCTTTATTGAATTATGCATTACTTGTTACTTTTATATTCCAAATACAATCTGATAAACAATATTTCTGCTAGTGTTTGGGTTTGATCTGAGTTTTATTTCTTTTGTGTGAGTTGGAGTTTCCCTATGTAGTTCAGGTTGGTCTTGAACTCACTATGGAGCCCAGGCTGTCCCCAAACTCACAGTAATCCTCTGGCTCAGGCTCCTGAATTCTGGGGTGCAAGTGTATACCACCATGCCTGGTTCTCCTTTTTAAAAATAGTTTCTTTTGAAGAGAATTTGAAAAATGTTTAATAAAATGCTTTTTACTTTTCATTAAGTAGATATTTTGTTGGTGGTATTCTTTCTTCAAACCATGTAAAAGACTGTTAAATTCATAAATTTTCTCATAGATAATCTGAATTAACATTTTATATATGACCAGACTTGTTTCTTTTCCCCTTCAGTTTTTGCGTATGAATATTCAATTGTTCCAGTTTCATTTGTTCAAAAGAGCACTTTTCACCATTTTCTATTGAAATTTTACACTTGTTAAAACAACTTTCCTCAAATATGAAGATTTATTGCATAACTCTATTTTGTTCCCTTGACCTACATGTCCATTTTTATACCAGTATGTTTGGAAATGAAGTAAGTGTTACTTTGGGAAACTTTTGGCTGCTCTATATTCCTTTGCATGTAAGGAGCAGTATATATTTTAAAGTAAAACTATTTTTAGGGTGGGTTTAGTTTCATTGCAAACTTAAGTCAAAGGTATAGGGATTTTTTGTATGGCTGGTGCACATAGGAAAACCTCTATCGTTTTCAACATCTTTGCCTACACTTGGACATTGCTAGGGCTGACACACTTGCACTAACACAAAATTATCGCCTAACGTCCCTGGTTTACATTAGAGTTTAGTCTTGGAGTTGCACATATCAAGCTTTTAACAAATTTATAGTACATGTCTATCATTACGATATCATAGACATTACCACAATACTTTCACTTCTCTAAAAATCCTCTGCGAACTACCCATTCCTCCCTTCCTTCTCTAAATTCCTGGTGACTAATGATCTTGCTATCTTTACTGATTCCTTTTCCCAGAAAATATTACAGTTAGAAACACACAAATTGCAGCCTTTTAAGATTTTGATTGGCTTCTTTCACTTAGAAAAAATGCATGTAAGGCTCTTTTGTAAGTTTTTGTGATTTGAGAATTCATTTCATTTCATTGTAGCACTGAGAAGTGTTCAGTTGTCTAGATATATCACTGATTATTAAGTTTACCTGCTGCATTATGTTGCTTTCCCTTACTGTAAAAAGTATACCCTAAGTCACCAATATGAAAGGAGTAAAGTTCTATTTTGGCATCTAACTTCAGAGGTTTAATTCATGGTCGCTTGGTCCTGTTGCTTGGGGCCTGTAGTGGGACAGCACATTATGCCTGAAATACGTGATAGAGGAGGCTTCTCAGCACAAAAAGCCAAAATACGGGGAGAAAGCTGACGGGGCCAGGACTCCTGTGTCCCTGTCACGGGCAGGTCCCTGTTTTAGGTACTTTTCCCCTTGCTGAGACAAATACCCAACACTCAAAACTTTTATTTGACTTACATTTTGTAGAGGTTCAGTTTATGCTTGGCTGATGTCAAGGCAGAGTGGCTTGGCAAAGGGGCCTTGTAAAGAGGAAACTGTTCATGGCACGCGGAAGACAGCAGAAACACGTCAGCAACAACTACAAGCCACAAGAGATAACAACTTCTCTCTGCCTTTTTTCATATTCTCTCTAGGCTGCCCAGTTTAGGGTAGATGCCAAACCAATCAGTGGACTAGTTTAATGATCTTACACCATTAATCCCAGCATCACACACTTTAGATCCAGCCACCTCTGAAAACAGTATTCACACCTGCATCTTCAGGAGACACTTTACCTTGAATATACAGCACCTACTCAATAAAGTTGCTGTAGATATTCATGGGTAAGTTCTCTGTATAGGTGTTTTCAGCTAGTGTGTGTGCTGCCTATATCTACACACAGATATATGTATCTTTTGGATTTGTTAAATAAAAGAACAAGTCCTGTGTGAATAAATATGGATTTATATGTTTTATCTCAAATAGTATGTTTTTAGATTTTTTAATTTACTGTTACTTTTTTCATTCAATAGAAACTTTAGTTCACTATTGAATAAATATAAAATGTAAAAGAATACTTTTCTTAGAACTGAAAATACAAAATATATGTAAATATAAGAGGGTCTACATTTGGATATAAATTTGGATATAAAATTAAACTTACTGCTTGGAGTAAAAAAATCACAGAAGATAAAGTATATGCCTCAGAAAAGAAAGTAGTGACTATTAGAATTAGTTCCTGGTAAATAGTATTTTGGGTAGATTCTGAAAATATATGAATTAAATTAATGTATCATTAGGGTGTATATTAAAGAACTATGGTAGGAAAAATGAAATTAAACTCAATGACCTTATCATTTTGTCATTTTAATCCAAATTTAAATCAAAATGCAAGTCTTTGAAATGATTTGTCTAATTAGCAAATATTAAGAAAGACTTTCTAAGTGGATGCATGTTTGATAAAACCCTTCACAATCGTGTGTAACATAACTGGCTAGGTGTAGCGGGAGGGAAGAACCTGTGCTCAGCGCCATTACCCAGGCTGCTCACATCTCCGTGGAGCTGGAGGCTGAGGAGGAGGATTTTCAGCCCTGCTGCTCACACAGCTTGCTGTTGGCGCAGTCAGTGGAAAGGAGAAATGCTGACGCCACTTTGCAGGGTTGGAAATGAAGTCTATGCCAGCGTGCAGCACAGCACCCAGGACACAAGGGTGGAAGCTGCTGGTCACATTTGATTGCCACTCATGCAATCATAAACTGTTAGGTTAAGTTTGGAAAATAGTCATGAAAAATGAGAAGAAGAATACCATGAAGAAAAAGCTCTATCTAGATATTTTTAAAGCAATTAATTGAACAGTTCCTTTATTCATGATAAATCTGTCTTTTAACATGCATTCTTGTATTTTATGATGACTTATCCTTGTGCCTATGAAGAGTGTGTGTTGTACACTGATGATAGTGTAAACTATGATAAGGTTGAAGTCTGTGATTATTTGGAGAATGATATCAACCAACTGCTTTAAAATCATAGGCTTCAGTGACTAACAGGAAACAGCTGTCTAGCGAGACAAAAATATACAACTTTTCCAGATTTTGTTTCATGCTCCTCTTTTTAAAAGGTAAGCATTTTACAATTTAATTGAAAACAACTAAACAGATCAAGCAATTTGGCTATTAATAAGGGAAAGAAATTGCTCAATGAAAGCCCAGTGCACAGCTACACAGGTGACTTAGTCTGTCATCTCCCTGACAGCCATCAATTGTGCCAACATGAACACTTTTTCTGGCCAATTGACAGGAACAAAGGAAGCACATTATTGCTTAGCCAGCACAAAATTTGTGTCATTACAGATGGATGTTAGTATTTTTTATTGTAAAACTAAAGAAAAAGAGATTAAGAGGGGGTAAAGCACTATTATATATAGAGAAAAAGATAAATGAAGATAAGAAGGAAGGTAGAAAAGAAAGAAGAAAGAGAATGGAACTTTGGCATAGATGAAGAAAGTAAATGTTTCAGTCCTGAAATTGCAGTGCAAATGGAAGGATGAGGCTTAGGAGAGCAGCGAGATGCAAGGCAATGATGGAGATGGGAAGCAAATGGGACGAAAAGGGGAGGGAGGAGAGGACGGCAAACAGCTGCCATGTGTAAGCTGCGATTGTTTGCTTGGCTTGGAAGTGTGGTGAACTTGAGGCTCTTCACCTCCAATATTCTAATTCCGAAATATATATTTAATCTGAAAGAGCAATGTGTAGGCTCAAGGAAGTTCTCCCAGAACTGCGCTTCCTTAAAAGTAAGGCTTAACTTTTACCAAAGCCATGCAACCGACTTGGTCTTTCTAAACAACCCTATTCCTGCTTTAATACTGTTTTTCATAGTAATTGTATTTAATGATAGCAATTTTACATGTGCACATTTTTATTTCACTTTTAACTGTTTTTCAGGGCAGCAAAGATTTCCCATAAAAATAGATGGCCCATTCAAACCTCTCACAAAATTTCTAGTTCATTATTCGCAAGAGCAAACAAATATAAAACAATAGCTCTGCTCTTGAAAATTAAAAAAAAAGATGAGACATTCCCTTTGTTTCTACTTGCAGTTGTCCTAATTTTCTTTATAAAAATACTTTCCTCCTCTATGAGTGATGTATGTTCCTTGAGGATAGTTTCATTTATATTAATCTACAAATACTATTTTAGCTTTGGAAGATGCTCATCATAATGATATATAAACATGTATATCTATTCAACCACTTATCCCGGATTAGGTTTTTCTCAGTCCAGGAATTGAGCTTAAGAATGAGATCATAGGCTGGGGATTTAGCTCAGTGGCATAAGTCTGCCTGGTAAGTGTAATTTTGTGAGTTCAATCCCCAGTACCACAAAAAAAGAAAAAAAAATATCATATAGAATGATATCATACTAAAGAATACATTCAAAAAGGTCAATATACTTATTATATTTACCAAATTCTCACAAAGTAAGTGAAATTTTTCTGTTATTTATCATAAATAGTAGTTTAGTTATTCTCAATAAATTTAAGAGGGGAACAAGTCTGAGGTACTTCATCTAGGAAACTCCTTTTAAAAACAGTATTTTCAGCAAATATGCACTATATTAAGTGAAAAATTAAAAAAAAAATTCTATAGACCTCTAGGTAGCCTTATACTTGGGAATATAGTTTTACTTATGTATTAAATATATATTTGATTTTCTTTATTTCTCCTTCCACACCCTGTGTATCGCAGAATAGCATGTCATGTAGCCCTTGGAAAATCTAACTATATGGTTTTAAAAAAATGACAGTTAAAATGGAAAATGACGTCTCAGTTTATTTGTAAAATGCAGCTAATTTCATTGGGATCTGAAGCCATGCTTTGACTGCCATATGATTTTATCAAACAGAACTTATAAACTAATGTGCATACAAATGTAACATAAGTTCTCTTTATAATGGTTTAAAAGCAGCACTATCACGAAGAAATAATGCCACAAATTGTAAAACATCATATCCATAGTCAACTTCATTTTAATAGTATGAAAACACTTATGCATTAAAGTTATATACTTCTGGACAAAGTGTTAGCGATCTCTGTTGAACAAGTTTTAAGAAAGTCATCCTATATACTTTTGTGACACTGACAAAAGAAGAAAATATAAAAACAAATAAATGAACTTGGAAAATATAAAGATAATATTCAACAGTAAGCCAAAATCTGATACACCAACTGGAACAATAATAATTCAACCAAAGAGGCGAAGGAAAAGTGTGAGTCAAGACACAAGGCAATAGGGGAGGAGCTCAAGGAGAGGGAAGGCTCTTTTCAAATCAGTGCACAAGGGAGCTTTGCAAGAAGATTGAAACACCAGAAATATTTCAAAAATTGCCAGTAAAGAAGCACCAAGCCTTCTGTGTTGACACTAGGGTAGGTAGATTGGTGAGGTTAAGTAAAGGAATTCTTTAACTGAATTCTTTAAACATTTCTAAAGTTTTAGTTTGTTTTTAAATTTTTTAAAGGTAGGCAGGCTAACAATTAGGAATGGCAATACCACCACTGCTTTAAAAATACATACTACAATTTTATGCCAAATGGCATGATATTTGTCAGAGAAAGAAATTTCAGAAAAATAAAAGAAAATTACCTTCTCATATCTAGTTATTAGTCAAAGGAATGTGCCAGGGTTTTTTTTGTTTTATCTATTTGCTCCAAATTCAAGTAAAATTCTTTACTAAACTCTATAACAGAAAGTTTCAGTTTTTTGCATGGATTACTAATTTTATCTCTGTCCAGAAAAAAAATAATGGGATTTCTTTAGATAGCAAAATACATCTAGGAGTAAGTCTGAAAAGGTAGCGTCCCTGTAAAGCATTAGACATTTTCCAAATGTAGAGTGGCCACTCTACAGATTTATTAATTCTGCATTGAGAAAATGGACTGATATTTATGCATTACTGTAAATGCCTGTACTATTTTGACAGTGCTTGTTTAAGACCCTACCAAAATTGTAACCAACTTGGACTAGAGAGAAATACCAAGAAGCAAATTATCATTAGTTAGAATAAATATTTTTGAAGGAACCACTGTGTGTAGGTTATTGATCTAGGAACTGAGTATAACAAATGAGTATCTACCGAGTTGCTCACTATCTGGGTTACTTTTCTCATTGCTGAAACAAAATACCTGATTCCTAAAATTAAAGGAGGAAAGGTTTATTTCAGCTCACAATTTGTAGAGGTTTTAGTCCATTAACAACTGGCCCCAAAACAGGGTGTCATGGAGGAGGAGAGACAGTACATGGTAGGCAGAGGACAGCAAAGCAGAAGTCAGCGAGAAGTGAAGAAGTGAAACAGCTAGTGACATGCACAGACCTTTCTCTGTGCCTCATATCCACACTATACCCTCTTAGAGCAGGCAGCACTCACACCCAGGGTGGGTCTTTCCACTATCCACTTTCAGAGCTATGCCAAGCCAATGAGTGCACTAATCTAGTAACTACTGTTATATCCTAAATTAATTAAAGCGTCGTCATGTCTGTTCTGTAGTATGTCTTACTAACTAAATTGCTACTTTAAACATCTGTGTTCCCGGAGATATGTAGTAAATTCCTGTTCCCATGTTGTTTGTGTAAAAATGACCACCCCAGTGATATGAGATAAGCTGACCTCAAAACTGTGCAACCCTATTTCAAAATATGCTATTTTGAAATTAGCCAAGGCTAACGGAAATGACCAAAAACACTAGGTGTTCTTTAAGATAGGGGAGGGAACATTCCCTGTGATTTGGGGTTTGTGGTTTTGAGCTTTAAATATGCCACTTGTAGACTGTTTGATACTCAGTCTCTACGTGATCCTTATGAGACTGGGTCACCAGGCCTGGAATAAAGTCTTTGCTCCCAAATTCTCTTGCTTCCTCGATTTCGTTCTGGGATCCGAGCTGTCTCATTATACACCCTTGAACGAGCACCACACATTCTAGATCCAGCCACTTATGTAAAAGCCCCATCGATGAATGCATGAGGCCTTGAGGGAAACATCAACGTAAGCCACAGCATTCCACTCCTGGCCCCTTTAAGATTTAAGCACGCCCCGTTATACAAAAGACACTTAGTCCATATCTGAGAGCTACTGAAGTCCTAAGAGTTTTACATTGTTGAAAAGTCTAAATCTAAAGTCCCCTCTGATATTTAAGAAGAAAACTAATTGTGAGCCTCCGTGAAAACGAAAATGAAGTTAAAGGCTTCCAATATAAAACTATATAAGATAGACATTTCCATTCCAAAAGCTACAAAGAAGGGGATATGAAGAAATGGTAGTAAAGCAAGACCAAAATCCAGCAGAGCAAACATTAAACTTCATAATTCTGTATCCACCTTCCCTGGCAATCTGTGGCTAGTTGTGGACTTCTAAGAGCGTGGGTGGCTCTGCCCCCCCACACTCCTGGTGGCCGAAGGTCACACAGGCTCTGCTTTTGCCCGCTTCTGCTCACTCCCGGCAGTTTTCGCAAACAGCCTACTCTGCTTGCTTCTCCAACCTTCTGAGGTCTTGAGGTAGGCGTAGCTGCACATAATGCTCTCTTGGGGGTACACTGTGTCACCTCCCAGAACTTCTTTTAAAATCTGGGTGGAGGCCTTTCTGACTGCAGCTTTGCACGCTGCATGCACCAAACAGCAGCGCCATGTTGGTGATGCCAGTGGCTGTGACAGCTGGAGCAGTAGCCAGGCTCCCTGCTCTCCTGATTGCAGGGGTTGAATGTCTACACTACTGAGCATTTTAAACCCAATCCTGAGGGGTAAATTCTCCAGGCCACCACCAATATGTTGTACCAAGGCTCTCTCGTTAAAGCAAGTTCTTTTACCTTTTCAAACTTGAGACTGTATTCTGGTATATCCTGCATTGGCTTAGATTATCTTTTCTATTGTCTTTTTCCTTCTCAGTTCTTCTTTGCTCTGTCTATGCAACCCACTTTACTGGAGCCTCCTTTTTGGCCAAACTGACATTTTAAATGTTTCTGTTGGACTCTTTGCTCTTGATTCTCAACATAGTTCTGGCTAGAATTCCCCAACAGTATCCATGCCACTGCCTCAACCTCAGACTGTTTCAAAATTTCTTCTGCAAGATTAGTCCACCACCCTTAATCTCAGGCTCAGGCAAAGTCCCTAGATAGGAACAAAAGGCAGCTAAACTTTCTCCTAAGACATAATACATGAGTTCTGGAGTCCAGCAGCCCATGCAGTCCTCTTTCCCAGCACAAACCTCCTGAGCTTGGGCTTTGCGGGCAGCGTTTCTACCAGCGTGCTAGTCTTCTGGGCTTTGATCATAATCTCCCACTGCAAAGCTGTTTCTAGAGCCAGCTTAAAGCTTTGCAAGACTGTTTCTACAACCAGAATCACCAAATCTTTTCAAACCCTTTCCATAGCCCAGTTCCGAATGTCCTGAAACACATGGTGAGGTACAGTCACAGAAAAGATCTCTCTTTTCTGTTGATAAATTATGCTTTAGTTACTTTTCTTATTGTTGAGACAAAATATCTGATGCACAAAACAGAGAGGCATGCAGAAGGGCGTCGCAGAGAAGGAACAGCTCATGGCAGGTAGAAGTTAGCAAAATAACAAAGTAGTGAGGAAGTAAGCAGCAAGTGACAAGTGACAGATCACTTGCTGCCTCTTATGTGCTATCCATGCAGCCTACCCTTAATGCCAGTGACACTTACACTCAGGATAGGGCAGCCTTAATCCTAACATCACACCGTGAATCCACCCCAACATCACACCCTTGATCCCGTCCGTACCCTAGAAACGACTGTTTCCCGAGAGCCCCATCTGACCCTATGAGACTTTAGGAAGGACATCTAGATATAAACCATTGCACCCACTGCCTGCTGATTGTAGGGTACACTGTGATTTCTTAACGGCTGATATTATGGGTTAAATTGTATTTTTATAGTTTGTTTTATAAATGTCTTAACATGCTTCCCTAATATCTTTGGCTGTGGTAAATGTGTCACAAAGAATCATCAAGACACAGTTATTCTATGATGGGATAGAGTCCTGAGATACCCGTATTTTTTATAAATTTTTCAATAATGTTAGCAATTGTCTGGGTAAACTGAGCAGCTGCCTCAGGGTTTTAGGGTGAGAACACTGGATATGAAGGATGGAATCTGAGTGTAGTTGGAGGAAAGCCAGTGTCCACTTGTGATACAAGGAATGAAACCTGTGCAATGGAGAAGAGCGGAGAAAATGACCAAACAACATGAAGAAGATTATAGAGAGCAGCTGACTGACAAGGAAGGGCACGCCAGGGCGCGCTGAGGAAAAAGTAGGAGGAAATAGTTTAAATGGTCATACAGAGAAATCTAATGGAGATTATAGATATCTGATGAAGAAACCGTGTATTTATTTTGAGTCATGGAGGCACAGAAGACAGGAGAGATTAAAAACCAGAAGTTAATCATTTTCTTTCTCTTCGCGGTGTTGAGCACGGGAGACAGCGCCCCGCGCACACTGAGCAGGCGCTGAACCCGAGCCAAGCCTTTAACCGCAGGAGAAATGTCCTCCTGGTCAGTTTTCATAAGAAATTCATTAAGATGAAAAAAATTATTTAAATTTTATTTTGATAAGGGTGAAATTTGAGAAATGGAAGAAAAATATAACTTGTTAACATTGGAAATGGGTGATCAGAACATGATAATATTCAATGTTTGTGCTTAAAGAATTAAGAGAATTATGCTGTTAACCAAAATGTTTTTGAAGGATGAATTTTGACTATACTCAGTTAATTCTTTGTATCTCATCTACTTTTCAAATATGTACTAAGTCTTTACTTTTCTTTTTGATTTTATCCAGGCTAAAAGTATTATTTGAACACCTGCTATTACTAATACTATAAAACAGAAAAAGAGTATTTGAGCCATAAGAAACACAATATTGAATGAATATAGACACAGGTATTAATATGTCACACAACCTTATTAGGGTAATGTAAGATTATGCATATATTGTTATGGGGTGCCGGTTTTTGCTGAGTCTTTCTGAGAATATCAGAGGGGATGTGTTATTTACAGTAATCTTCTATATATTTGCATGTAAAACATTACTTTTGGCAACACTATTAAAAAGCGCTTCTACCACCAATCTTGAGAAAATAAAATACACCAGGCTTGGTGGGGCAAACCTATAATCCCAGCACTCAAGTGGCTGAGACAGGGGGATCTCTATGAGTTCAAGGCCAGTCTGGGTTGTACAGTGAGTTCAAAGCCAGACTGAACTACATGAAAGAAACAAAGAAAAAACTCCTGAAATAGTAAATAAGAAAATACTCTTTTCTGTGCGTAATAGCACTAGATTTGAACTGTTCATTCTTGTGTTACAGTTGTTAGTTGTACCTTTGAAAAAGATAAATGATTTTTCTAAAGATAGTGGCGTTGTACAGGTACATGATACTACTTGTGGTTAAGCAGAATGAACTAATTAGATGACATTAACAAGTTGCAATATAATGATATATGGAAAAGAAACTAACCGTAACCTTCAAATACAAGTCATAACATTTTATTAGAGCTTTATGGTGTATTTATAGCTGTTGCTAGTTGGTAACACTATAATGTGAAACAGTATGGAGATATGATTACTGACACCTTTTACAACATCAATTTCATCTGCATGTTCATGTACAGACTTATACGAGCAGTTTGTCTAAATTGCTCTTTTGTGCTATCTGTATATCTGTAAATTTAACACTATATCTAAATTTGTATATAAATATATCGTTATTTATAAAGATAGCATTTTTTCATTTGCATTTTATTGAGTATATAGCCTAATGAATCAATTTTAATAACATCATATAAATATGTTTAATGAAGTAATGACAATTTCAATGGTAGTGGAAATGCATGCATAATTCTACTTGTTATCTCTTTGCATATTGGAGTTACAGTAAGTTTTACAAATTTAAATTTTCAAAAAGATGCTTCTAAATTAATAGAAGATATTTTAGCATGTTGTAGGGAGGTGTATCATCTAAAAGTCTTCATGTGATTATGAGAGTAGAGCTGTGCAATGATTCAAATGTCATTTGAGCAGATAAATTAATATTTGCAAGGGCCAGTTAGGATTTCATGTTGTTTTAGGCTGAAGGAGGAGAGTCAGTGTACCTGGCATTTGGTCATGATCAAGGTCACCACTGGTGTCATTAACAGAATATATTCCTGTTATATATGGATATGAACCAGATATGTAGCCTGTATATATAACAAAGCATACACATTTATATATATATATATATTTACAATTTCATGAGCATAGAAATAGTGACAATTTTTTTGAGTTAAGGGATTGTGCTAATTAGAGGGCAATATACACACTGCTCAAGATCAAAGAAGAAATGTGTTTTTAGGGAGGGGAGCTGGTCTTTCCATGGCCTGAAAAGTCACATGGTTTAATGCTCTTCCTAAACCACACACATCGCCAATGTCTCTTCAGGTAACAGCAAATATTTTGGAAAATAATCACTTCCTAACCTAGCAGTAAATAAGCTAACAATCATCAGAGACAGCTGGAAGAAGCACTAAAATGAAAAGCTTAAGTGATACAAATGGTGCAGTTTCTATTGGTGCGATGTAGGAAATGTACACAGTTCCTTGTTTAGTTCATAGTTGGCCAGGTTGCTCTGCCGTGCTTGTTTTCGTAGCTGTGTGTTTCGGTGAGGGCGTCTTCAATCTCCACACTTTGTTTCATGGCAAAGCATAAACGTTAGTATAATGGAGAATATTATGCTATTATACATTTATGTTATTGAGAAACTATTTATGCTTGCGCATTATTTTATTTCAGTAGAAATTCCCAAAGAAAAGACAAAAAGGAAGCAGTTTTCAAGGAAAGCAGAATTTCTATTGCTATACACTTAAATATTTTCACATAAAACGGCATGAAAAACAGCTTTCGTAAAGACTGGGGTGCCGAAGCTCTGCTGTTTGTGTCTTGTATCCCATTTCTTCTTGGAAAACAGTATAGCAATTACCATAAATAACTCCTACCTGAACCCTGAGTCTTTAATCTGTGTTTTCACAATAGAACCTACATAAGTAGGGAGACTTTTTTAAAACTCTGATTTTCATTTCTTTTGATTCAAAGAATAATGTTTAGCATTTGGGAATCTGGATCAACAAGTTAGAAACTGTGGGGAAAACCAAAGGCACAAAGATTGTTGACATTTATAGGCAAACTAGAGATAAAGATAGAACAAAGTTTATCTTTTTTAAACAGTAAAAAATGTTAAATGGGAACTAATTTTTGAAAATAGAACTGTACAAAGTATTTAAAACTTTTTTATAAAAATAATGTCATTTATTTTGTTAGATTACATTTCAGTTTATAGATGTGCTCACAAATATATGTTTGCACTAAAACCAATAATATATTTATTTTTTCATTTCTATAAATCTCAGTAAAAAAATCACAATAAGCAAAATAACTTTTTATATGTCTACTTTGATTCTCCATTTGAATTTTGAATTTATTGCATCTCTGATACCTTATGTCACAATTAGAAAATGGACTATAATTTTAATCTGTGCGTTTCTTACAGAAAACCTGCTTTTCTTTGTTTTGCTTGTTCATTTACATTTGGATTTGTGGGTCGACAGACTCTGCTTTGGAAGTTACTGACATTTCTGCACTTAGAATTGTCTAGTTTCTCTCCATTGTTGCTTAATTTCATAGTCACCATGGAAATTGTCACAACTGAAGTGGGAGACTGTTGATCTATCTGTCTGGTAAACCTACCACAGTGACTAGAATGAAGAGACCCTGTACTTTGAGGCTGAAGCTTTCTTTGCCTCTTTGTAATAGTTACTATTTCTGGTTTTTGTAAAACTATTAATATAGTTCATATTTCGTGAACATCTATATATGTTTATTGGAAGAAAAATACAATCTAATGTGTCTTAATAACATCTCAGAAGCAAGTTATGTACATGCTTCTCAATGAAGCCACGGTTATAATGAAAGTGCAATCACTGGTTAAAATTAAATTTTCTTTCATGTATCCTTTATAATTTGATATTGAGGATTCACATTAGTTGATTAAAATGAGATAAAATGGAATTAAAGTTCTATGTTATGCCTATTTAGCATTTTAAAATTGAGAGCCATCTTCATGGAAACACATGGTAAAAAATGAATATATCTGTGTAACTTACCCCTAGGTACAAAAGTAACCTGAAGTAGTTTGCCCAATGCAAAATAGTTAAAAATTATAAGACGATGCACATTTAAAGGGAGTGCAATAAGAGTTAATATATTACCATTTGAAAATTCGCCATTTCAAGCATAAGGTTATTTAATATTATGTCAATGCCTATATAATTTTACGTCAAAATTGTCTATAACATTTATGTCCAAATTGTCAACATTCATGGTCAATGTTGCCGTAGAAGATTAGCAACACTGAGAATGTAGTTTGAGGGCTTAGAACACCACAGAGGAAGGTGATATGTGAATGGGTGATTGAATTAATAGAAGACTCCATGGAAGTCCACAGTGAAACGAATAAAATAAAACAGGCAAACAAAAACAATTGAAATGCTATAGATAGAAAACTCTAAAATGTGACCAGAAAGTCAAACACAGAACCAAGGCATTGCAATGAGCTACAAAAGCACATACATGTTTCAATTCTCTGGAAATGAATTTTGCAACAGTGTCTCAAAAGTGATGATGATACAATTACTTTCTATATATGACTTAATGTATACATATATATTATATATACAATAAATATATAATATATAATATAGATATATAATATATATTTATATATTATATATATTAACATATATATTAATATTGGGCTATTAGGCCAGCTAGTTTCAATTTTCATGTTAAGATAATTTATAATTATTATGTTTCTATTTTTATCATTTGTTGTTTGTTCCATAATTACATACCTGGGGTACAGGGAAAAATTTCTAAATAACATTCATAATTGATAAAATTAATAACATGGAATTCATAACTCTTAATAAGACATTTAAATATATATCCTGCTCAAACTAATGGGGAGTTATGAGGGCATAATTATTTAATAATATGGATGTATTTGCTTGCATTTTAATAAAAATTATATAGTGATATTTGAGATACATGGATTTGCTAGAAACAATAGAAATCAATTTTTACTCACTTTTTATTCAGTTTTCTCCAATGATTAAACATTACAAAACTCCCATAGAATCTCACTATTTTGACACTGATGAACAAATCCATAATTGTGAAGATTCCTTCTGCTTCCTTATGCAACCCCTTCTGAAACTCTTTAAACTTGCCACTACTAATCTACTCATTCTTTTTCAATTTTGTTATTTTGCATATGTCATACAAATGACTCATAGATTATATAATCTTCTGAAACTGACATTTCCCATTTGGCATAATTCCTCAGGTGACTGTTTAATTTATCTGTAGTGTGTTCATTTTGTTGTTGCCATGGAAGGATTCTTTAAAATCTCACCCATTGTTGGACACTGTTTTTTATTTTTTTTCCCTAGTTTTCAGCTATTACAAATAAATTTGCTTTCAATATATATCTACAAATTTTCCGTGAGCAAGATTTCATTTCTTTAGAACAATTTCCCAGAAGTAAAATGTCTGAGTCTTTTACTAAACACATATTGCTCCCTTTCTTGGGGGCAGTGCTGTAGTCTTATTTGGACTGTCTGAAAGATTTTACGTTTTGACCAGCAATACTTGAGTGTCTTAGCTTTTCCATATCATTGCTAGCATTTCACTGTTTTAAAATTTTTGTTATTCTTAAAAGTGAGTGCTTATATTTTATTTTCATTTTAAATCACGTTTCATTAATGTTTAACATTATAAGAGATGTTTATTAGTCATTTGTAGACAGGATAACATTTTTTTTTAGAAATTTTTTGCCAATTCTTTAACAGTATTTTTACAAAATTAGAATACAATTTTAATTGCGTGCTTCCGTGAATATATATGTTTGAAATTTTTTTTCTGTATTCTAGATATTAAAAATTTTTTCAGACATGTAGTCTACAAATATTTTCTTCTAGTACCCAACTTATATTTTATCTTAAATTATGTATTTTACATAAGAAATATTTTTAATTTTGATAAAATACATTTCAATTTTATTGTTTTAAGAATAATGATTTTTAGTATACAGATTATGAAGCCATTGCCTAGTGAAATTCCAAATAATTTGCTCTGCAGTTTTTCACTAACCATTTGGTGTTTTGTTTTATGTTTTAAATTCATGATCTATTGTGATTTCATTGTGGGAGAAAGTGTTGGGCTTAAGTAAAAATTTATTTTTTCATTTTTGCCACGTTTGCCAAATTGTTTTAGGATAATTTGTTTCTAAATCTATTTTTCTGCAATGACTTGCTTTTATAACTATTTGTCATTTCATCCATCATCAATCTCCTTAAGTAATATTATAGCTTTATTTCTGTATTTAATAAAAATTAACCAATATCTTCTCTCTCAATCATTATTATTAATGCAGTTGTCCATTATTTTTTCAGTAAGGGAATCTTCAACTCATATGCAAAACTTGGTCATAATAACAGGTGGATTTTACTCTAGATTCAGGTTACTTCCAAGTACATACTTTCATCATTTCTGAGCTCATCATGAGGTCTTTAATTTATTTTGTAGAAATAAATACTGTTTGAAATTAAATTATATGATATGTAGTTTCTTTAATACCCATGGGAATTATTTCAAATATACATTGTTTTTCTGCGTCTGAGAAAAATCTCTTGTTTGACCTCTTTTCTAAGTAGCAGGTAATTTTTTTTGGATAATTCTGACCTGAATGCTTAATCACTATATCAACCTAGGGAAACTCTGGACCTCCATGGTCTGCAGAAGAGTTCTTTAGAATTGAAGACTTTATTCCTAATGATATTGTGCAGAAGAAATAAAGCCCTACAGTTTTGAAACAGGAAGTAGGATATTAAGCATAGCTACAGGGAATAACTTGTTAAGATAATTTCAATTGTAGTTACATAGAATTTTTTTTAGTCTATGGAAAAAAGAGTATGTAAAATGGAAGAGAAAGAGACACTACCATAGTGTCATTAATGCTCTTCCAGTTCCAAATATTTAGTGAAGCTGTTTAGGTTCTTAAATTAATGTCTGACTTTGTTTCACCAACTTCTATGTTTTATAAAGCACAGTTATATATTCAAGCTAATTCCAAATTAAAGAATTTTTCTTTTTCCTTGTTATCTTTCTGATAAAAGAGAACATCACCATATTGTCAGTTAAATACATTGCATTCTCAGTACTTAGTTTGCAGTGACTAAATTTTATAGAAAAAATTATCTCCAATGAGTTTCAAGGCTGACATTATTCAAAAAGTGTTGCAAAATACAAGGAGTATGAAGAAATGTTTAAAATAAGCAAACAAGTTAACTAATGAAAGAGTACATTATCTAAATAGATACTTCACCAAAAGGAAAATTACATATATGTAAACATATTAAAGTATTTTCATCATTTGTTGTCACTAAGGAATAAAAACCAAGGAAACACTGTGTTCACTACCCATGTTAGATTGGCTAAAATTAAAAGTGTCTGATGGCAACTGATGATACTGTTATCAATGGATATGATCATCTATTGATGGTAAGAAGATAAATGGCAGTCACTTTGGAATAAACTATGGCCATTTTAGACAAACTTGAATGCAGTCTTACCATACGGTCTTACAATTTTTGTTCCTTAGCACATAATTAATTTGAAAAGCATTCTCACACAAAGTCACACATAATGCTGTGTAGACGAGCATTATTTATAATCACTCAGACCTAGAAGTAACATGATGCCTTTCAACAGGCAAATGAATAAACGAAACTGGTAAATCAATGAGATTTAATAGTATTTATTTAGTTATAAAAATGAGTTTTTGAATGATGAAAATATATAGATGAATTTTAGGTGGTTACCAAGTAAAATCAGTCAGTTTGAAGAGGGTAGATAATAAAATATTACATTCTATGCCATTCTGGCTATAAGACAAAAATGCAGAGACAACATAATATCACAGTGACTGCTGAAAGTTCATAAGGGAAGGAAAGGGTTCAGTAGCAGCAAGCAAGAAACATTTTAGCGTGTTGAAACAATTTTCATAATGTTGTAATCTGTGCATATGTGACACGATTAATTCCTCTACACATATTGATATTCACTGCACAAACATTACATTTTATTATATACAACTTTAGGAAATCATTTAGAAACTCATGGGAACCATAAAAATAGTTCATAATGTGTAGAAATAGTCTAGGATTTCTATATTGTATGAAACAATCTGGGGGATAAGGTGTTGCTTTGACAGCTTTGGATATTGTAATAGAGACAAGAAAATGAACATAAACTCTACTCTAATAAATGCTTTTTATAAGAGTGCAAATAACAATTCTCATATTGCCATATATACATTTTGGAATTGAAATTTATGTAAATGAACATATAGGACCAGTTTTCTAAATGTCACAGCAGGATTTGGCAGCTAAACAGGAAAGCAGGCAAGTTACGTTGGTCATTGATTAATGAATTGAAGAACAGAGACATCTGACAGATGACTACATATAAATATTATATATGCACACATGTTGTGTAGAGTGACATACACTGTAGGCTATGCAAACCCAAAGTGGCTAAAGAAAAGTCAGCCTAGTAACAATGGGCACACGTTGCTCAGGGATTGCAGTTTCTCCTGCCATTATTCAAAATAAAGTATGAGGGTTCCCTAGATAAAAGCCTAAATTAGGAAGTATAGAAGACAGGCTTGAAATATTGTGTAGCACATATACATATGCTTAAAATAAAGTAGGGCAACACATGATAAAAAATGGAAAGAAATATAAAAACCAACTAAAGAACTCCCAGTCTGCAGTCCTCCAACAATGTGTAAATGTTCAACTACAGACATAAAGCAATAATGTATTGTAATTTAAAATGCCAAATGTATATCTACAGGCCAATAATGATGTACAATGATTAAAATTATGACTAACTTATGGGAATAGACAAATTTTCAGCACAAAGGTAACAACTTTGTGGGCTTTCTGTTTTGGAAGAGGTAGCGTCTCACTTTTGACTCATGTGGGCTGTGCATTGTGACTTCCAAAAGCTCATATGGAAACACATACAAGGGACGTCACTTTAAAGTTAATGTCTGAGTAGTGGGTCATTTTCATATCATGTACACAATATGATACAATGAGGAAAGCACTTTATGATCTGCTTCACTAGTCCCATAGCTGCCCATTTCTAATCATGAGACAAATCCCAGTGGAGGGATATTCCACAAAAAATTCTTGAACCAGCATTCCTCAAAATGGCCTGTGTCAGCCGGGCATGGTGGCACATGCCTGTAATTCCAGCACTTGGGAGGCTAAAGTAGGAGGACCATTGTGAGTTCAAGACCAGCCTGGGCTACAAAGTGAGTTCAAAACCAGCCTGAACTGCATGGTGAGACTCAGTAAAAAAAAAAAAAAAAAGAAAAAAAAAAGTCTATGTCATCAAAAACAATTATAAAAAATTGAAAACTGTAGCAATCAAAAGCAACTTATAGAGATCTGATGGCTAAAAGCAATGTGAAATCTTGGTTGAGATTTTGAAAGAAGAAAAGGGTAAAAACTAAGGGGATCTCAATATTAACAATATAATAATATATCAGTATTAGTTGATTCATTGTAACAGCAATGATAGTAATTTCAAATAATACTAAAATAATTGGAGTGTAAGAATTCTGTTCTACTTTCACCATTTCTCTGTTAATTCACAGTTCTAAAGGTAGTTTCTTTAGAGTAGAGACTTGAAAGTGAATGTCTAGTTGAATCATTCTTATTAATCGATGACAGTTCATCTTACACAGTATCACACTGTGTCTGACAGCATGACGCTGATGAACTTAACTCTCAGCGTAGCATCAGACCTTCATGGCGCACCCACCTCCTCTTCAGGTTTCAGCACATCCTTTGCTGATTGTGCCTCCAATATTTAAATCACACTTGACTCCTGCCTGTCTGCTAGACCCCTTTCCCTTTGGCCTGCCAGTCGAGCTGCCTCAGTAGCTCGCTGCGAGTAACTCACTGGCCTTCATCACTACCAATTACCCGGAGATGAAGGAAAGGAAGCACTGAATTGGAAGTTACTCACTAAGGTGTACAAACTGTGATGCTTTGAAATTCATTAATTGTGAGAAAAATTTTGTAATTTGAAAATATTGATTTACACTTTAACAATTTTTATAATTTTTTTTATTCATTTTCATTTCTTTACATATATCTT
Organism: Dolichotis patagonum; assembly: GCA_004027295.1. Classification (NCBI taxonomy): domain Eukaryota; kingdom Metazoa; phylum Chordata; class Mammalia; order Rodentia; family Caviidae; genus Dolichotis; species Dolichotis patagonum. Next base: position 50,427 of record PVJX010008622.1, read on the forward strand.
GGTTCTCCTTACTAACTAAACAATATATTAATTTTCTTCACTGGTTTCTCTGGACATGGTTTTGCCTTTTTTTAACTTTTAATTAATCCTTGACTGTGTTTTTAGAAATAACTGAGATGAAAGGATTTGTCAATATAGGAGTCTCAGTTTCATGACTCCTGGGTGTTTAGCTCTTCTGCCATTTTACTCTCCAATAGGAAATAAACAAATTGAATATAATAATAGAGAAAGACAAATTATTTCTTCTTTTTCAAATGACTGTAGAATTTGCAAAGCATTGTGGGCCGAAGTAAAATTTAATCTTCAGTGTAGCTCGATAGAATCTTGCCTTAGTGACCGAGGTGAAAGTTTGTTACCTAGGGATGTAGCATTACTGAACATCATACTGTGTTTTATGGATGAGCTGAATTGACGTGCAAAAGTCATGGTGCCTAGCAGGAGTGTATGTGTCCTTCAATAGCTACAGGAGTTAGTGGAAATGACACTAGCGACCAACAGTTGTGGCGATGATATCTATGGTACTATGTTACAATCATAGTCAACCAAAAGAGTAAGTTAAAGTGGAAGGCATGCAAAAACAGTCATAGTGCCTATTGTGTGGCACATTGTCTGGACTTCAGGAAAATGTGAAAATCTCTGCAATGGTTGGAAAGATGATTGGAAAGGTTGGTAGGAGTGGTTATGCCTAGGTAAACATATTCAGCGATGGATTCATATTTCTAAATACTAAGATGATTATCTAGAACCACTAGGTATGTGGAGAAAAGTGGTAAATTCATAATTGGATAGGTTTGAAGTTGACTTATGAGAGAGCTGTCTAATTGAAAAGTTCAAGTAGCTAGGTACTCAGATACACATGGGAGGGAAGTTTGAAAGAGAGGTATGATAAAGATTTGGGATTTATCTCCATTCAAATATAATCGACAGGTTGGAGCAAATCAAATTATTCATGGTAAAAGTTAAAGGAAGAAAAAAAGTTTCCAAAATTCAAAGCCTGTTCAATTTCATTTAGTATTATTTACACCTAAGTTTAGGAGACATTTAAGGTCTTGTCTTCATTTTACTCACAATCTGTTTTCACAAGAGTTGTAGAAGCAAATGTCATTTCTCAAACATATACAATTCTCTAAAAATACCAGACATTAAATAAGCAAAATCTATAAAGTGTAACTGTGAAGCCATGTTAGGTTGTGTGGATAGAGAGGGCATTGACCTGTAAATCATGTGTAGTGGTTTTTTATGTACAAAAAGAACAGTGCCTTGTATGCATGGGTAGGCATCCAGAGACAGTGTTCTGGGCTTCATTTGATTTATTATCTGAACACTATCAGAATCACAAGTAAATTTTTCTGTTTTTCATTTTTCTGAACACATTTTTCCTTTACTCCTTTTTTCCTATGTACTCATCTGAAACAGCATTGTGACAGAAAAAGCACAGCAATCTCTAAAGTAGTCTGGGGTAAGGGAAAGCTCTAAAAAATTGGAATTCATTTGTTATTTCATCCTTACTTTCTTTGCTCTTAAATTTTGCATGTATTTTTTTTCTTTTTATCTTTTCACACAACTCCGTAGAGCTTTTGAAAGGGAAGCTTCTGAAAAGGGTGTTATAATTACTTCTGATTAGTAAAACATCCCATTAAGCTTATTAAATCTGTTCATTTTCTTCTTTCTAAAATTATTTCGTTTTCAAACAAATAATGAAAATGTTAAGAGGTCTTCTTATTATGAAAGTTGGAAAATCATTGTTCTAACATATGTGCATCACCTACCACACGCCAGAAGATAATTTAAATGAAAGCGTTTTTAAAAATTGACTCATCTCTTGGCAATGTACGTTTTATATTTTAAAATAGAGCTGTGTGAAATTTGTAAATGTATTGCAAATGTTTTTATGTATTAATTTAATGTGGTCAGATTTCTATTGTTCCTGCAGTATACAGCACTTAAGTCTCAATAACTTTAATGTCAGGTCAGTAGTGTTGTAGTCTGTAATCTTTAAAGCTGACATAATAAATATTTTTTCTTTTGGGTAATTAGTATCAAAATGAAAACATTTTATATTTAATATAATAATATAATAAAAAAGTGTCTTATCTTCATGTTCTCTTCCAGTTATTGTTAAATTCTCTGCTATCCACTGGAAGACAGCTTCTTAAAATAGTTTGTCTACCAAATGAACCTACTTCTCACACTTCACAAACTTTCTTTAACTTTAATAATACCATAATTTTGTCAATTGTATAATTATAAAATATTTTTCTTCACCATCTCCTTATTCATGTCTCATTATATGTCACACTTTTTCAGGAAGCACCTGCCATGTATTCTTTCCCTTTGGCTTCTGACTTCCCACACTGGTTATGGTTTTATCATACCTCATAGTCTCTTTTATTGTTTTTACAAAATGTTTCAGATATTCTCAAGAACATCCTCCTATCTTAATCATTTACCAAACTTTTTCATGAAAGTATAGGATTTTAAATATCCATTTTTACACTTGATTTCTAAATCTGGGTTCCTTATTTTTCAACTGAGTTACAAATACCTATATTCAGTTATATTTAAACATCTCCACTTGAATGTCTCATCATTGGTTCCGTTCGTGTTTCTTTACTTCACAGCCAGTTCATCAGTAAGTCATTTTCTCTGCATACAACCTATTTTCTCTCTGTGCACTATATACCAAGTCCATCATCCAGATTAATTTTTAACCTTCATTCTTATACCCATTGGATGTGACTCATATTTTATTCATAGACATATTTTCAGAAATAATTGACCATTTTATTTCTTTGATTAAAATGCAAGATCATTACATATAACGCCATACCTACCCTGGTGATTTCTTATCCCAATGTGCTTTTGTATATTCATTTAGTGCAACCAATATTATTCTGCTTATTATTTTTAACTGTGACAGCTAGTTCTAGTCTTTATGTTTTTATTATTTCAATATTTATTGTCATATTTATTCTTCTCATAGATGGTCTTCATGCATCCAAGACCTTCAAATGTTTCAAAAATTTTTGAACATCACTTCTTTAGGTGGTCTTTCCCCAATTATTGTGTGTAAGACATGTTCTCCTTTTTGGTTTACTTGCCTTCTGTTATTTTTCCCCATAGCGTTGAAACATTAACTATTCATTCATTTCATTTGTAACTTACTTTGCTTTCCTATCACAGTATGAATTCTGTGATGACATGTTGGGTTATCTATATCAGCACATTTTAGGACAGACTAAAATTATGCAATAATTGTAATTATGTAAAAATAGTTGTAATTCAAATGAATAAATTCTTCCCATGAATTTTTGACATTATTTGGCTCAAGATGAATTGAATAAATATATGTAGAAAGAAGTCTTTGAAAAAAAAATTCTTTATCTCAATCTGATAAAGGCCATCGATGACAAAACAACAGCAAACATCTACTGCAATGTCAAAACTGAAAATTTTCACTCTAAAGTCAGGAGCAAGACAAGGATTACCACTGTCACCATCTCTATTCAATATAGTTCTGAAAACATTAGACAAAACATTAGACAAGGGAAAGAAATTAAAGGAATAAGGATAGGAAAGGAAGAATTTCAATTATCCTTATTTGCAGGTGACATGATACTCTACATAGATGACTAAAACAACTCCATTGAAAGAATTCTAGATTAAATAAGCTAATTTAGAAATATTGCAGGATAAAAATTCAACACTCAGAAATTAATGACATTTCTATATGCAAATAACAAAATCACTAAAGGAGAAATCAGGGAGATTATGGCTTTCACAACAGCATTCAGAGAGAGAGGATTTCTATCAGCCTTCTGGTCTTTTTAGCTCTGATCAGAATCTGCCATAGAATAGCCCAATATATTTCAGCTCTACTCTTTCAGCAACATCTCTGAACATTTTCAAACTCTTCCCATGAGCCATTCCCAAAGGCTCTTGAAACATGCAGTCAAGTATAGTCACAGCAATGACCCTATTCCTACTACTAAATTCTGTTTTACTTACTTTGCTTTCATTGCTGGGATAAAATACTCAACAGGTAAAAGAAGAAATAAGAAACATAATAAAATAATTGCTAAGCATCTCTAAAGAAGACATAGATAGAAAAATAGAGGAGCATACGAAAATAAGGGAAGCCTGAATGAAGAATATAAAAAATACTTACAATACATGAAACGGATTCAAAGAGATTACCAGGAAATTAAAAACTCCATTGAAAGCTGGCAAAACTGCTTGCAAAAAACTAAAGATAGACTATCAAACCTTGAAGACAGGTTTGCAGCTTATGATCATGAAAAGAAAGATCTCTTAAAAATAACAAAGAACCAGGAAGTAACAATTCAAAGGCTATAAGATGATGCAAAGAAGCATAATTTAAGAATAATAAATGTGAGTGGAAAAGCAGGGGTCAACACAAATGAAATACAAAGGCTATTTCCAGAAATAATTACAGAAAACTTCCCAAGCATAGGAAAAGGAAATGATATTTAGATAAGTGAGGCAAACAGAACTCCAGCCAGCTATAACCAAAATAGACCTACACCCAGACATATAATAATCCCAGAGATTCAACACAAGAACAGAATATTAAAAGCTGTTAGAGAAAAGAAACAGATCACCTATAAAGGAAAATTCATCAGAATCATGACAGACTTCTCTTCTTGATCAAATCAAGAAAAGCTTGGAGTGAAGTATTTCAGGTCCTGAAAGAAAATAACTTCCAACTCAGATTGATGTACCCTGCAAAACTATCTTCAAAATTAGTGGAGAAACAAGAATACTTCCATAACAATGAACAACTGAAGTAATTCATGACCACGAAACCAACCCTATCAAAAATACTAAAGGGAATTCTAGATAGAGGAAAAAAAAAAGACCATGGTTTCAGGAAAAGTGGCAGAGGGGGCTCAGAGAGTGGGGCAGAATGAAGGGGAAAAGTAGGCAACCAATGACAGGAAAATAGTATGGCAAAGATGAGGCAGAGAATGTTGGCTATAATCACTAAAATAGGTGGTCTCAATTCACCAATTAAAAGAAACCCAGGCAGAGTGGATCAGGAGACAGGGTCCATCAATATGCTTTCTACAAAAAACACATTTAACCAAAAAGGGGGTTTATAGAGTGAAAGTCAAAGATGAGATAACAATACCCTACATGACAGGAAAGCAGAAAAAAGTGGGGGTAGCTTGCCCTTCAGCTGCAGATTAGTTAGAAAGCCATGACACTTTTATACAATGGAAAGCTACTAAGCTATAAAGAAAGATAACCTTAAGGCTCTTGTAGGTAAATGGATACAATTTGAGCTCATGCTCAGGAGTGAGAAGGTTCAGAGTCACATAGGTGCATAGCTGGTTGCCTCTCTAATAAAAAACAAAAGGAGTTAGTGGGATCCAAAATGCACAATACATTTTGTGAAAGTGAAAGGGGAGGAATTGTGTAAAAATAGATGGCAGTGGCCATTGTTAATCTACTTGGTGATTTGAAACCCATATTGTTTTCATTGTTCTGTTTAGTTTGGTTGTATTCTGTTTCAGTTTGTTTAATCATATTATATTTGATGGTATGGACAGCTATTTCAAAGATATCAAAATATATTATGGTAACCATTTTTGATTTCCTATTAGCTTGATTTGAAGCCCTGTATTGCTTTCATTGTTTTGTTTTGACTGATTTTTTTCTATTGTGTTTTGTTTGATAGTATCAAGTTTGATGGCATAGGCAACTACTTTGAAGACAATAAAATGCATTATGATACCCATTGTGATTTTATTGTTATCTTCTTTTTAAGTCCTGTACTGTTTCCATTGTTTTGTTTTTATTGGTTTTATTCTGTACTATTTTGTTTGATTTTATTGTGCCTGATGGTATGGGCAATTCTTTTGAAGATAATAAGAGGCATTATGGTAGCCATTGTAGATCTTGTATTTTGTTTTTAGGTCATGTACTATGTTCATGCTTTCATTTTGATTGACTTGGTTCTCTTTGTTTCATTTTGTTTTATTCTCTTCAAAACAAAAAAAAAAAGAACTCAAGAAAATTAGACCCCCCACAAGTTTAAATATATGACCTAAAAATGGGACATCTGAAATGAATAAACTCTTCTGATGAAGAAGTACAAATACATAAAAATATGAAAAATGTTCCACATTACTGGTTATTCAAGATATGCAAATTTTAGCCAGTTGTGGTGGTGCAGGCCTGTAATGTCAGCATTGGGGAGGCTGAGGCAAGAGGATGACTCTGAGTACAAGGCCAGCTGGAGCTACATAGTGAGACTCTAACTCAGGAAAAAAAAAAGCAAATTAAAACAGCACTGAGATTCCATCTCACTGGAGAAATAATGGCTATTATGAAGAATCAACCAATATCAAATGCTGGTGGTGCTGTGGGGGAAAAGGATCCCTTCTCCACTGTTGGTGGGAGTGAAAGTATTGCAACCATGATGGAAATCAATGTAGAAACTCCTCAAAAATAAAATTAAATTTAGTATCCTTCTTGATACGTTCCCAAAAGGATGAAAGGCATATCACCAGAGCGATAAATATGCACACCCAGGTTTATAGTAGTACACTCTGTAATGATTAAATCTTGGAAACAGCCCAAATGCCCTTCAATGGCTGAATAAATAAAGATGTGATTTTTTTTCATGCAATGGATTACTACTCTACCTTAAAAATGAATACACTCAAGACATTTGTAGGTAAATGAGTATTACTTGAGACCAAACTGTTTTGTGCAATAAATCGGGCACACATATTTAAATATCACATCATTTTTCTCAAGTGAGAAACTGAAAGGGCAAATAGGGGCATATATATATATATATATATATATATATATATATATATATATATATATTAGGTTTTGTAAAATAGAAAAAAATTCAAAAGGGAAGGGGAGCAAAGACTAGGAAAGAGGGGAGAAGAAGGAACTGAAAAGAAAAAGAATATAGGAAAAGAATGGAAACAAAACTTGTGTAAATAAAGAGGAAGAGAGACTGAAAGAAGAGAAGGGGATTGGGTAAAAAAGAAGAATCAAGATATATACAGGTACAAATCTTCTATGGTGAATATGATTAGTATGTATATCTAAAATGTATCAATAAAATTAATTTTAAACATTGAAACCTGATAATATAAAATATTCATCCTTTTATGTTGTAGAATATTTCGTATTGTAGAATATTTATTCTAATTACATTTTTGAAGTCTAGCTGTAAAGTCAAGGGCCTCAGCAGATATTAAATCTATGGAACTTTGATCTTGGACTTTTTAGGCTATAGAACTTTAAAAATGAATTTTTGTTGTTTATATATTACCCAACCAAAAGTATTTTTAATAACAGCCAGAATGAGCTAAGTCATATAATGTACCAGTTAGGATTTGTGATACTGAGTCCTTCATCATATTTTTACCTTCAATTTTAAATTGAGTCTGATTGTAGATATCATTATCTGATAAATCATTTATTCAGTTTTTAAATCTCAACTATATACTTGCCTAAACTTGATTCATTTATTTTAAAATACTAATGCAGACATTCTATTAGGGTAATGTATGTACAGGAAGATTCTCTAATTGGAAGAAAATATTTCCAGTCCTAAAGCATATATTGAAGTTGGTGTCCAAACACTGTTTTCTGCCTTTGTCTATCCAACAAAATAGCTTTAGCAGTTGATAAATAAATGTCTTAAATAAGATCCTGTTATGCCTATGCATATTTAAATTTAAACTTGAAACTTTGTAAAATTACCTCCATTTTCTAAATTTCCTATGGCTCTAATAATGAATCAAATACCCTCAGCTCACTCTCTGGTGAAAGAAAATAGAATTCTATTTGGATAAAGTAAAAACGATTGATATTCATTACAAGGTGCGCGACAATATTAGTCCTCTATGTATTCAGAATTACTCCTCATCTGTAAATCAGCCTCCTAGGGGAGTATTAAAGCACCAAAGAAGTTTAAAAGAAAATTGGTTCATTATTTCTAAGACAAAGCTATTTTCTTACTACAGAATTTTGTAGTTAAGGTTAATAAAGTCATTTGAATATGTAACAAGAACCAGGTTGAGTGTTACAAAACAAAGGAAACAAGAAGTGTCTCTTCTTTTTTAAAATATTTAGAACACAGCAATCAGTGCAAATATTAGACATGCAAACATGTACATTTAGTTTAATGTGCTAGTCAAAAACTATTAAGATAAAATCTGTTACCATCTAAGACCTTTTATTCTAGGTAAATCTATCCAGGGAGAGTAAGAAAGGCAAACAGTGATTCAGGTAAGAGTGGCTTGAAAGACGCTGTCGTCATGATGAAGCTGTTCAGTAACAAAGCTAAGGGTAAATTCAAGCTTACCAGCAGGAAATCATTGAAAAACGTGAAAGATAAGCCCCTCATAATATATATTATCTGATCATTTGTCACAATGTGCGCGCGCGCGTGTGTGTGTGTGTGTGGGTGTGCGTGTGTGTTTTTTGGTAAGGGAACACAGGCCTTCATTCATGCTAGGCAAGTGCTTGACCACTGAGGTAAACCCTCAACTCTATGTTATATTTTTAAAGGATAGCATTTTATAATGTGTTATAGCTAAGAACTGACATAAGGATTTATTTTTTCTGTGTATAAGTGGACATAGAACAAACAGAAACATGTCTGTGTTTCCCTCCTGGGCATGGGAGCTGGTACCCTTGAGATTTTTAACACGCTGACACCATCTAATGTTCAGTGCACTGTCAGGCAGCGCAGCTCTGGAAACATAACCCTTGGTGTGTTAGGAAGTGCAGGCGGAGAGCAGTGATAGAAGGGGAAATCCACGCTTTATATCTGTGTGTGAACAGTGTGATTGGCAGCATCATTTAAAAATATGTGGTACGTACCAGTAGGTTTATATGTTCTCTGTTTCTCAATTTCACTGTTTTTCCATCAAATATAATAATATATCCCTATGTCATGGAGTTATAATCAAGATAAAATTAGTTAATATTTTGAGGAACTAATTCTTTAATATATATGTGATTAGAACTGTCCTTTCCATCATGGTAGGACGACACATTTGTGTGGTTCAAGAACACTGATATTCATATGGAATAAATAATGACATGTTAAATATATCAGCATACTTATGAAGCAAAATTTATAATATCAGGTAGATAGTCAAAATGAGAATTTTTTGTTTATAGTTAAAAATATAATTTGACAAAGTATTTTAGATTTTATCTGTTCAGTTAGTTTTTCTTTATATTTCCTTTAACAGTAAATTTTCTTGGAAGTTGCCAATGATTTATTATTTAAAAATATGATTAAATCTCAGAAAAGATTCTTTTTTCTTTTTTGTAGTGGGAATTGCACTCACGACCTCATACTTACCAGACTGTGCTGTGCCCCTGAGCTATACCTTCTTCCTTCAGAGATGTATCAGAATGTAACCCTGTGAACTGATGTCCAAATGGCAGTATGAGTTCTATGTACAAATATCACCTCTGCCTCTTAGTTTACATTTTTTGAGATTCAGTTTTGTCATTTAGAAGTTTAAATATCTGTATTTCACACTTTAAATCTCAAACAATAAAATATGAAATTTTATGTGAAAGAGCATAGCAAATACTTTTGAAAAATTATTGCTACTTAATTAAGCTTTATTTTTCACTGTTAATTGGGATTTACTTTTGTTTGCTACACCAGAAATTTAATCTTTCTGAATGCATTTTTATGCCAACTGTTTTTTTAAAAAATCTTTTCCTGGTCTATAAATCTTGTGCTTCAAAAAACTGGCATGAACACTAAACAAAAAGATATTTGATTTAAATATCAAACATAAAAGCCAGTACTCTTGTTTTTATATTTAATTATAATTTATTATATGGAGAAAGTAAGTAGAAAATCCTGGCTTTCAGCTGAACCAAAACTAGTTTTAACTTTTTCATAAATGTACTTTGTGTGAGACTCCACTCTTTAGAAATGTTAAAATTTTGAGGTCATTTTTATTACATGTTTAATCATATATATATATGTATATACATATATATAATTATCTTATATGACACTGAATATTTTATAAAATCCTATTTATTGAAAAGGTGTCATTTTTATTAATAGCAGAAATTGAATGTATACTTTTGTCACTAAACTATTTAGAAAAACAAAAAGCAGTATGAAATCTTTACAAATTAATATAATATTTTGATTAATATTGTATTATAAAAACATATACTAAGTAGGAAATATGGAAAAAGGTAAACAAAAATCAAGTTATAGTAAATGCAAAATAGTGATTGTGAACTATTTTCATTTCATCCATATATCCACCCATTGTTTCATGAATTCATCCATCAATCCTGCAAAAAATTATTTAATGAGAATTCATTACGTTTACAATGAAAATCAAATCTACAATTTCATATTGTGATAATAAAATATGCTCAATAAGACCAATATGTTTTGTTGAACACATTCCTTTTTTTTTTTCAACTTAATTCAGATTTCTCTTGATGTCTGTTGTTTATTCCAGTTATTGTCCCTGGTCCCAGTCTGCTGTGGCCAGTATTTCAGTCACTGTTGTTTTTTTAGCAGAAAGCTACCCGAAGATGCTGAGAATACTCTGAGATGGTTGAAACAGCTTGAAACCAGTGACTCAGGTGACCACTGGATGTTTAGAACACACAAGCAAAAAAAAATTTTTTTGTTTGTTTGTTTTTTGGTACCAGAGATCAAACTCACAATCTTACATTTGCCAAGCAGGCACCTACATAGCTGAGTTAAACCCTTGGCTTCTCAAACATAGTTTTTAAAAGTAATGTCCACATTAGTTTTCTAGTAGTAGAAGGGATACCATGACTGTGTGTTGCTATATTAATAACAACTGCCAGCATGAGAATTGCAGGTTCGCAAGTGGCCAATTTAAAAGTCATGGCACTCTTAACACAATATGGAAGATTTTCTGTTCAGTTAGTGTCCACTGATTGTTATAAATTTGGAGTTAATTCTAGAATTGGGATAATTTGGTTTTTAAATTTGTTTTCAATTTTGCCAGCTCATTATTTTCTTTTGCAGAGGAGAAAAGCTTCAGTATTCCCTACTCCACGAGTGTCAGTGATGTCACTTTCCAAAGTTTTAAGTGTTGGATAAGACAGTAAAGGAAGTGGAAGGTCAGCCTGTCACATCTTCCGTGTTCACTTTCAGTAGAAAGGAAACACAAGCTGGCCCCTTGTCTTCACAGGTGCAGAAAGAATGGGTGCTAAGTCACCACTTCTCACTTGAAGCTTCACCCAGGTTTCTTTCACTAAATGAAATGTTTTCTCTAATTGGTGTGGTGAGTTTAAATGGCTCCTACAGGCCCTGCTCCTTGGTTTCCTATTCTTCAGACTGAACGCAGATGCATGAATGTTTTTCAGTTTCTTGAGCCCACATAGTACGGTCATCTAATCTGAACTGAGGTCTGTGTCTCCACATTCTTCATAATTACAGTTCACTGACCAAGTGACAGTAGTTAGTTAATTATTGTAAGGTGATATGCTGAAGAACTTTTCAAAGAATGAAACAATATTAAGACAATTATGACTACAAATTTAATTTCTTTGACTAAATTTAATACCAAAACCATTGTTTTTACCTTGTTATGCCTCTGTGTGTGCCTGTGTTCTCCACTCTTACTAACAAATTTCAGAAGTCAAGAGGATATGATTAATTATTCAGCACAAATTATTTCTTTTTTGAGAAAACATAAAGAAAGAGAGAATTCACATTTGGCAACCACGGCAAAGAGGTTATGTATACAAGTGTATTCAAGTTCATTCACTAATGAAGGAGACAATGGTAAGCTTAGACTTTTTGTTAGCATGATAAAACCACATTGACTGTGATTATTCCCCATTGTTGTGTGATGGCTTTTTAAACTCACGTGATATGTTAGGGCCTTGGTACCTAACAACTGAACCTGAATTTTTAGCCTTAATTTTTAGATTGGTCTATCTAGGAATAGCATGGTCTTAAAAGACTATAGAATGCTTTTAAAATTCTATGTTATTTGCTAAGATATATTGTGGTTTACCATTTGGATCACAGACCAGTAAACAACAAAAACCAACTCTTTGTACATTTGATCCAGATTATTTGCATATTTTTAGTTATTTCTAAAATTCTAGTGTTCATTGTTAATGAACTACAGCTGACTAATGGACTCAAATTACTTTCCTCTCTATATTATTGCTAACAGAGACCAAGAGAAAACAAAGATACAATTTTTTATAATACTAGAGGTTAGAGATTGGCTGAAAGTACTGATGTTGTTGATCAATTCATACATAATTAGCATGACATGAGTTTATATTACACAGGTTTTGATAATGGTTTTTGATATTAAGGACTCAGAGACATCTCAGTAAAGAAAAAACACGTGAAGGTACAGCATTTTAAGCTACATATATAAAATCTGTAGGGAGAGAAGTTGGGGGAATTTACCCTCTTCATTTTATGAAAGCTGTGTAAAGTGTAGAGTGAAGATTTGGATCAAATCCTGGGAGTTTCAAAGAAAGATAATTATTAATGATTATTTTGGGAGTTATTTGTTTTTAGGAAAAATAGATGAGAATGGTGTTTCTGGCCCCTTTCTTTTTTAACATCATAACAATGCCACTTATATGGTGGATTTAGGTTTAAGAATTTGAAACCTAGAATTCTTCATATTAACATCTTAACCTGTGTTATTTTAGCCCGCAGAGAAAAACAGAGAAGAATGAGACTATATCCACTAGAAGCACAGAATTCACAGCCTGTACTCTGCCCAGCATAGCAGCTTACCCAAAACCTTGAAGCATCGGAGTAAAATACAAGTTACGTAGGCTGAGGTTGTCACTCACTGGTAGAGGGCTTGCTTAGCATGCAGGAGGCCATGAATCCAACTCCTACTACAGAAAAAGAAAAGCCAGTTTTATCCAAAATCCAAGCACTTCAGTACTTTTACTATAAATAGTGCCATTTTAACATATGATGTTGAGTATTGTAAGTCAAACTATGCTTTTATCTAAATAAATCAATTTGTACAGGAAATTGGATTTTGGTAACACAAGTGAAAAGTCAGCATTTTTTATATTTTGCATTTCTTGTTTTCCCATTATATCTAAGAATACTTTTCAATGAGACTTCCGGTGGTTAGACAGAATCTCCTTTCTACCACAGAAACTGGAAATTCTTTCCCAGCCCTCAAGTGTCCTGCTGATGCAGGCACCTAGGTTGCGTTGCAAACAGGAGGCCAGTTTCTAGAGGAGAATTCATTTTGTTTGAGGCAATGGCTGAAGCAAGAGCCAATTTGTGGACACAGCAGTGGCAGCACTGGAAGCAGCAACAGCTGGGGTCTGAGGCTGGAGGTGACAGTGGTGGTGACAGTGGTGCGCCCAGGACAGGAACTGCTGGTCAGCGGCTGCAGCAGAAACAGGGGCCTGGGGAGACTGGCTCTCCACACTGGTAATTCTGGTTGATGAGGCCACCCCTATTCTTGCAGTATTTTTTCTAAAATGAGTTGGTCAAAGCCTTAATAACTCCTGACTGTCCAAATTACATTTTGGTAGACCTTTTCTTACATTTATAAGTAAAATATGTTTTGTGTACATAACTAAGCACCGTGAATCATGTGTGGGCTATATAAGAACTGAGAAAAAACAAATGCAGTAAGTCTATTCGTTATGTATTTATCTATCATTATGTATTTATCTGAAAGGATTAGGCAGAAATCTGATGGTACATATATAATTCTTTGAAAAAAGTCATCTTTGGTATATTCATAAGTTTTCTGAGTGGATACTATTAAGAATAAAAATCATTTATTAAACTAAAAACAGGAATATGTTAAACATTAACATTTAATAAAATTGATCCAAATGTTAAAATTATTTTGAATATTGTTATATATTTTGAGAACCACAAAATTACACTTAACAGTTTTGGACAATCAAATGTATTTTGGGAGTGTCAGTGCTAAGTATGTAGCTAGATCCATCTCAGGAAGAGTGTAAGAAAGGAGATGAAGATCAAAGAAGGTTGGACACAGGAACCTCATGATGAAACCAGGACAGAAAAGTAGGTCCTTTACGTTCATACATTTTGAATCCCTCTCTATTGTCTCTGCTACTGCTGCTGATTACTT
>PVJX010008623.1:0-64654 GCA_004027295.1 Dolichotis patagonum
TTTTGTTTTGTTTTGTTTTGTTTTGTTTTAAGACAGGGTCTTGCTGTGCTATTCCAGCTGGTTTGGAGCTCACTGTAGCTCAGGCTGGCTGCAAGCTCATGGCAATCCCCCTGCCTCAGCCTCCCAGTGTGCCACTACTCCCAGTGTGTTTTTGAAGTTTAATCCGAATGTTTTAGTTCAAATGATTGTCATAAGCCTAAGAATGTATATCTTTTTTTGGGGGGGGTACTGGAATCAAACTCAGGACCTTGAGCTTGCCAGGCAGATGCTGTGCTGCTGAGTTATATTCCTGGCCCAAGAATGTGTATCTTGAGGTAATAGTCCATGAACTAGAAGCCCAAGTATTTACTGCTTTGTGATACAGCATTTCAACGTGTGTGTGTGTGTGTCTGTCTGTCTGTGAGAGACAGGGCCTCACTATGTAGTTCAGGCCAGCCTTGAGTTCACCTTGTAACCCAGGCTGGACTCTTAATTTGTAGCAACCTTCCTGCCTCAGTCTCCCAAGCGCTGCTGGGATCACAGGTGTGCAGTAACACTCCCAGGCAGCACATCAACCTTTTTTTCCTGTTTTGAGACAGGCTCTTGCTATGCAATTCAGGCTGGCCTTGAGTTCACTTGATAACTGAGGCTGGGCTAAAACTCGCCGTGATCCACTTGCCTCAGCCTCCTGAGTGTTGGGATTACAGGCGTGCACTGCCACGCCTGGCTTTACCTTTTTGTATTTGATTCTTCTCAAAAGATTTGGTTTTCCCAGCACTTGGGAGGCTTATACAAGAGGGTCCCTGTGAGTTCGAGGCCAGCCTGGGTTTGAAAGTGAATTGAGGTCCAGCCTGAATGGTATAGTGAGACCCTGTTTCAAAAAAACCAAGAAAAGAAAAAATAAATAATAATAATAACAAATGAACAAAAACTTGGTTTTCACTTTTTGTTTGTAAGACATGGTTTTTTCGGTAGCCCAGGCCAGCCTTGAACTTGTTATGTTCTCCAGGCTGGCTTCACACTTGTGATTCTCCTGCCTGGCTAAATTACAGGCATGTGCTATGGGGCCCTGTTTAAAAATCTACAATCTGCTTGAAGTTTTCCTTGCAGCTCGTGGGATCCCTTTCCTTTTTTCCCCCCGCTACCCCATGCCTTTTTACACTGCCAGCTTGTGGCAGTCTTGGGCAAGGATTAATATAAGCTACCCCAGACTTGCAAAAGTAACAGCCATACTGTTTTCTTTCTTTTCCTCGCTTCCTTTATTTCATTCTTTACCTCCTTCCTTTTTTCTTCATTTTTTTGAGATAAGTCTCCATATATAGTTCAGGCTGGTTTTGAACCTGAGATCCTTCTGCCTCAGCCTGCAGCATAACCAGGACTAGCAAGGGACAGTGATGCACACTTGTAGTCCAGGGAAGTTTGGAGCAGGAAGATAACAGACAGTTCCAGGCCAGCCTGGGCTACAAAGTGAATTCAAGGTCAGTCTGAACTGCATAGTGAAACCCTGTATCAAAAAAAACAACAAAAAAAACCCCACCTAAGTTAGCTGGACTTACAACCCTGTCACCAGGGCCAGTGTTATTATAGTTTTATGTTTTGTTTTGTTTTAGGTTTTTTTGAGACAGGTTCTCGCTGTGTGGCCCAGGCTGACCTTGAACTCACTATAGAGCCCAGGCTGACCTTGAACTCATGGTGATCCTCCTGTCAACCTCTGGGGTGCTGGGATTACAGGCGTATGCCACCATGCCCGGTTTGTTACCATCTATATCTAGATGTCCCACCAAACCCTGCTGTGTTGATAGGGAAGTGATTCGATCATGAGGGTGTGCTATCATTAATGGAATAATTCACTGATACATTTGTAGCTCAACGTGATCTGGGCGTTTGAAGGGGAGGGGAGGAGGGGAGGGGTCCTTGTGAGTGTGGTCTGGAAGGGTCTTTCTCCCTCTTGTGACTCTTTTTCTCTGCTTCCTAAGCCCTCTGCCGTGCTACCTGCCTGAGAGCCAGCAAACTGTAAGCCAAGATAAACCTTTCTTGCTTTAATTTGTGTCTTAGCCAGGAGAAAATAAAGACACCCAGCTAGGGGGGCACTTTTGCGTCTGCCTTTGTGCACTCAGCATAATGCTTTTCAGATTCATCGGCACTACTGCCTCATGTAGCTTGGTACTTTGATAAGCCGTATTCACTGACTGGCCACCCTCTCCTGCAGTTACCACTCAGCTGCTGATGCACATTGGTTGGGTTGTGCTCAGTGTGCAGTTGTGCTAATGGCTGCTAGGAAGATCTGTACTAGACTGGATGTGGACACTGCATTTCTTTCTTTAACAGAATACAAGAGTGGGGGTGCCAGGTTGCATGGAAGCATTTAGCTTTCTGAAGAATGGTCGAAATGTTTTTCCAAAGTGAATGTACAGTTTTGAATTTCTTACTAGGATTATGTTGAGAGTAAAAGTTGCTTTGTAATCATTTCCAGTATTTGACGTAGAAAGTTTATAATGTTTTATGAGTATAAAGTTGTCTCTTTATTTTAATTTGCATTTCCCCTGATAACTAATCATCGTGAACGTTTTGTGTACTAATTTGCCGTCTACTTCTACATGAACTGTGCTTTGTTGTCTTGGTTTTATTTGGAATTTGTATAGTTTTCCTCACGTTTCATACATATGCATCTATTATTTCTTTAAATATCTTTCCTCTGAACCCCTTGGCCTCCCCACTTTTCTGAGACTCCAACTCCATGTGTGATTCCGTAGGTATTTTAGGCCACATTACGTTGCTCTTTCAACTTTTCACATCTTTTTCCCCTGTTCCATTCCCAGTAGTTTTGGTGCTTTGTCTCGGTTCTGGCAGTTGGACCTGTGGCCCTCATGGCAAGCTCCATCCCTAGCTTGCTTTTATTTTATATATATATATGTTTTTATTTAAAAAGGTTTTTTTTAGAATATATTTATTGAGAGAAAGAAAGCTTCTGTCCGAGAGAGACAGAAGGGATCCCATGTGGGTTGCCCTATTTTATTTTGAAACAGCATCTCGTAGACTGCCAAGACTTGGGTAGAATTTGCAGTCCTCCCACCTCAGCCTCTGGGTGCTGGGATTATAGGCACGCACCTCCACGCCTGGCTTTTTTTTTTTTTTTTTCCAGACAACATCTTGCCATATTGCCCAGAATGGTTTTGGACTTTTCTCAAGTGATCCTCCTCTGAATTCCCAAGTGCTAGGACTACAGATATGCCACACTTTGTACTCATAAAAACAGTTCGACCATAATAAGCTTTGGGCTGTATTCTTAGAGCACTAGCCCATCTGAGAGTGAGTTTGGGGGCTCGTGAAAAATGGACATCGGTATAGGATCCCCTGAGATTGTACACCAGCTACAGAATAGTTTCTCTTTCTCTCTCTCTCTCATTTTGCCTTCCCTCCATTTCTTTTTTCTTTTTGCAGTGCTGTGAATTCATCCAGGGCCTCTGCACTGAGGCGTATTCTGAATAGCTTTTATTTTTTACTTTGAGGCAAGGTCTTGCTGAGTGGGTGAATCACCCATGCTCAAACTTTCCTCTTCCCAGAGTGCTGGGGTCACAGGCTTGCACCTCCAGGCTCAGCCTCCCTGCACGTCTGGTAAGATAAATACCAAATCGAAAGAATTTGTTTTTGGTCTCACCGATAGGATTTGTGAAGTAGTCATTTTAGGATTATAGAAACTGCAGTGGAATTCCATTATAGGAATTCAGAGGACAGTTAAACAAGTCTCCATATAAATTGTAGCTTTTTTTGTTGTTGTTGTTACAAGCAAGAAAACAGTGAGGTTTTATACAGTGAGGTACTGGATAGGAGTGGAGAAACTCTTGTGTAGTAATCTCTTTCTAGTAGATGAAAAATGTAGGCAGAAATATTTTTTTTTTTTTCGGTACTGGGGACTGAACTCATGACCTTGCGCTTGCCAGGAAGGCACTTAAGCCATTGAGCTAAATCCCCAGCCCTAGGCAGAAATATTATATAAATATATTTTATTCTTTTTCTCTTCTCTTCTCTTTTCTCCTTCCTTCCTTCCTTCCTTCCTTCCTTCCTTCCTTCCTTCCTTCCTTTCTTGTGTGTGTGATACTGGGGTTTGAAACCAGAGCATTTACACTGGGCTAGGTGCCCAGGCCTCTATATTTTTTATTTGCAGACATAGTCTCAGTAAGTTTCCCAGGCAGGACTAGCACTTGTGATCCTTAGGGTTAGGGTTAGGTGGGGCTTACATGCATGTACCACAGTGCCCAGCTAGAATGGTTCTATTACATGCCACAAATTCAAGAATTAATATTTTCTGATTTTAAGTCTTAACTTTATCCGTCAAACTATATTATACCCAATTTTTGCTGGGGACGTAGAGTCCTAAGGCCCCTGTAAGCATACTGCTTTGTCTGAGGCAGTACTTCAAATCCTAAACAAAGATTTTAAGGTGATTAAAGGTAATATGAGCTATTATAAAAAATAGGGTATAGAGAAAATATTTCACCAAGTACCAAGTATTCGAATCAATCTTGACCAAACTCAGTATCTTAAAACATGGTTGGTAGTGTTTAGCTTACAGTGACCCCTGGTGTTACTCTGAAAAATGTGCAGCCTACTATTCATATCGCTATTCTGGAATACTGCGCTGGGGGCGGTGATCCCTGAAAAATTTTAAGAGAATATATGAGGCCAGGCATGGTGGCACACAACTGTAATCCCAGCACTCAGGAGGCTGAGGCAAGAGGATTGCTACAAGCTCAAGGCCAGCCCGAATTACATAGTGAGATCCCATCTCAAAACAACAAAATACACACACAGATAATATAAAATGAAAATTTTCTTCTTAACAATCAAATTGAGATCATTTCCTTTCTTAAGTGCCTACAATCCAAGAATCAGAGAAAAGGAAAGAGGAGGGAAAGTATGAAACCCAAGCTGAAGACAGTAAGAAATGGGCTTCCTGTTACCTAGACTGTTAACTTAGGCCTATGGGAAGTGGTGTACAGGAAGCAACAGAAGGAAGACGATGTGGGAGGGTGAGATAGAGGGACCAAAGAGGCCAAAACAGGGAGACAAGACAAAGCCGGCCAAACACCTGGGTGACCTCCACAGAAAGACATCGGTATTTATGGCATTTTAAGTCATTGCAAGGCACTGGCTTCTCAGAGATAGAAGCCAGAAAATACTTCCAGCACCTTGAGCCCTTGTGAGTGTGCAGTGCCTTGGTTCACGCTTAACGTAGAGGAGATGGGAAGCAAAAGCAGAGTTCCCATGCCAGGTGTATATATTCACCCTTGGTACCCACAGTTGTTCCAGTGCCAACCCCCGAACCAAAATACTGATGCCCACCTTTTTGGTTGATTTGAGACGGGGTCTCACTATGGGCCGGGCTGGCAGGGACGCACTGTGGAGGAGGATTGCCTTGACCTCTCGGCAGTCCGCCTGCCTCCTGTCATCCCGAGTGCTAGGGTTACAGGCATGTGCCACCACGCTGAGGTGCACTTTCTAAAACGGTGTAATGTTTGCATAAATCACCCCAGGATTATCTCAGATACCTAACAGTGCAAATGCTATGTGATACTTTCATTACTGTATTACTTAGGGATGATGAGAAGGAAAAAGGTGCTCAGTAGAAATACATATTTTTGGTGTGGTCCTGTGATTGAACTCAGGAGCGCTCTGCCATTGAGCTGCATCCTGAGCCCTTTGCATTTTTCATTGAGATGGAGTCTTGCCGAGTTGTCTCGGCTAAACTCAGACTGCTATCCTCCTGCTTCAGCCCCCTAAAGTAGCTGGGATTATAGGCATGTGCTCCTATGCCTGGCTAAAGATGCATTTTTTTCTATTTTCCATCATTTATGGTTAACTCTCCAAAGGTAGAATCCAAAGATACAGAAGACTGACTGTCATAATAATTTGTAGAAACAAATTTGAAAAAAAATTCTAAATACCAGTAATGGAGCAGTTTGATAAATGTGCTATATCCATATGGATAGACTTTTATTCCATATGTTGAAATACTATAAAGGCATTAAAAGAACTGCTACTGCTATAAAGGCATTAAAAGAACTGCTATATGTCTATTGAGATCATACATATTTATGTATTTAGAAAAACAGTTGGACTATGTGAATAATTTGGGACAAATGAAAGAATTGAGTTTTTATATAATTCATTTTTAATGAGATCATTTCTCTTTTCTAAATGTTATTTCCAATATAATAAAATTACTAGCTAGTAGAGATCACTGTTTTTATTTTTAAAATAGGTTAAAGTAATTTAAATAGAGAAAGGAACATTTGAACATTTATAGGGGGCCAGGGGTACAGCTCAGCAGCACGGTGCCTGCCTGCAGCAAGCACAGGGTCCTGATTTCTATTCCCTGTTTTGAAACACGGTTTCAGTGTTATTTTTATCATTTTTCTTTTTAAAATTGCCCGTTCATAGTTCCTGTTGCAGTTCTGGTCGCTTCAGTCTCTTAGAAACAGCTGGTCACTGTGATGAATGTCAGCCACATGAGCTGCCCTCCCTGGGAGATCATTTTCCATTGCAGAGACACTCACAGTTTGTAGAGGATTCGGTCCTCCCTTAGCACCTAGGTACTACAGTAGTTGGGTCCCGTGAGCAGCAGGAGACAAATTCCCTGTCTCCCAGCTGGCTTCACCAGTCAGCTGTGAGGCCTCGCCTCTCCTCTCCACAGGGGAGGGGACTGCTTCTGCCAGAGGTGAGGTGCTGCGTTCCCCACTCTATCAAAAAATTCCAGTTGTCTTTGCCTGAATAGATAATCCATAAGCTTCAGAACTTAAATGATTCAAGAGCTGCAGGGAAGTTTCATTTCCCCAACATGTGCCTGAAACACCTCGTTTTACTTTCTGGAAGCAACTGATGCTCCTTGTCATCTTACTCCTCTAGAACTATCTTAGACACATGTAGATTTCCATTTTGTCCCAGAAGCACTGGATGCATAATTTACTTAACCTTCCTCTTTTTGTATTTTTTTGGACAGGGTTTTGTTAGGTAGTTCAGGCTGGCCTCGAAGTCACAGTGATCCTCCTGCCTCAGCTTCCTGAGTGCTGGGATTTTAAAAGCTCTGTCAGGCACAGGTATGGAGAGATGATTAAGGCATATTTTCTATTCCCAAGCTATGCCATGTTTGGGATAAGCAGAAAGGGCTGATGTGCCCTGAGGAAAAAGAGACGCTACTTGCATATAAATGTAATTATGAGCAAAATGGAGAAGAACAGACAAACTACCTTGTCAGAGCCTCTAGATCTGATAGATCCTTGTTGAGTCAATGAATCAACAAATTAATAAAGGCCTGCTAAGATAAAATACCTAAATATGGCCTTACTTTATTTGATTTTTTTCTGGAGACAAAGCCTTGCTAAGTATTCCAGACTAACTCAAACTTATTTGTTTATTCATTTATTTATTTTGGGTACCGGGAAGCAATCGCCAGACCTCAGCCTGACAGGTGCTGCACCAGTAAGTTAAATCCTCGTCCACTAACTCAGACTCCTTCTCTTCCTGTCTCAGCCTCCAAAGTGCTGGGCGGGGCGTGAATGCTTGAGGAACTGGTTGGAAATCCTGGCTATCAGTGTTTAAGGGATGGCTAGGTGAAGCTGTACATGGGAAAATCCAGCCCTAGTCCGAGGTTGTCTCTTTAAGTCCTGAAAGACAAATGGGATAGGTTAGAAAGCAGAAAACTGTCGTTTTATTGCTTTTAAACCCTTTATTCATTCCTCAATTTTCATAACTTAAATAACCTCACTCACCAGTTAGTCAAAGAAACACTATAAATCAAGGCTAATTTTTATACTTGTAATGTTGACTGTACCTCATTAGTTAGTCATCATTTGAGTCACAGAGACACTTCCAGCCAGCTAAAGGCCACCACACCCTGCCTATGCTTACACTGAATTAAGAATAAGTCTGAAAAAAAGAGTAACTCTGGCTAGCTTACTTTGTGAAGACGACATGCCAGTTATCTAACACTCAGATTCAAGCTTGTGTATCGTGACAAGCAGCAGTTTCCATCCGAGAACTGTGGGTGCTGACTCTTCATGGGTGCAAAGTTTTGGCACAAGATGCTGTCTAATTTGTGTAATGATGCTTTTTAGTGACTGGGCAAAAGGACACTCACTGTGGTTAATTTTGTCACGGCCATACTGAGAAATTCCGAGACCAAGTGGCACCCATGTTTCCTTCTGTGATTAATTAGCTTTCTACCATGGAAACAGAATTCACTTTGAAATGTTTGCAACTGTTAGCACATTTTGGTTTATGTCTTTGTTTTTTTAAATTTTCATTTTGTTCGTTTATTTATTTATTTATTTATTTATTTATTGGGTCTTGTTACATTGTCTGGGTTTTTTTTTTTTTTTTCTTTTCCTCTGACAAGGGCTTGCCGTATGGTTCAGGCTGGCCTTGAACTCACTGTGTGGCCCAGGCTGGCCTTGAATTTTATGGTAATCCTCTTGCCTCAACCTTCTGACTGCTGGGCTTGTAGGCATGTGCCACCATGCCTAGTTGGCAAGGAAGAACTACCAGAAGGGCACAATTTTAAAAAGTGAGTTATAGCTGGGCATGGTGGCCCATCTCTGTAGACCCAGCTTGCTGGCAGCTAAGGTAAGAGGACCCTGAGTTCTAGGACAGGTCAGACCATGCAATATACTGGGATCTCATCTCAAGAAAGGAAAGGTCTTACTGTATACTTCCTCCTCCCCTTATGTATCAGCTCAGGGAAAGCTGAGCTACATCCCCACTTCTTTTTACCATTATTTACTCTGAGACAAGTTCTTACTAACTTGGACAGGCTGGCGTCAAACTCACCTTCCTGTCTCAGCCTTTAAAGTAGCTGGGATTATGGGCTTGCATCACCATGCCCGGTTTATCCATGGTATTGAGTTGTTTTTTGGGGATGGGGTAGGGGAGATTTTTAAAAATCTTTATTTTTCTTGTGCCATTAAGATTTGATTTGATTTGATGAGACAGAATCTTGATATACAGTTTAGGGCAGGCTTGAACTCACTACGTAGCCCAGGCTGGCCTCAAACTCAGGGTGATCCTCCTGCCTCAGCCTACTGAGTGCTGGTATTAAAAGTGTGCACCACCATTCCTGGCCCGTAAGAATTTTAAATAGAATTTGAGTTTAAACATATAATTAAGCCTGAACTTCCGTTTCCTCATATAAAATGGCAGTTTTGATGAAAGTACCAGGGGATGTAGCTCAGTGTGGACCACTTGCTCAAGCATGTGTAAGGCCTCTGGGTGCGTTTCCCAGCACAGCAGAAACAGAGCGACCCTATCACATACTTGCTTCCCTATGTTAGTTCCCCACCCGGACCACCACCTCAGGGTCCTCTGCAGCCACCTAGAGAGTACCAGAGGTTGCTGTGTGACTATGGAACTCAGCGCCAGGGAGAAGTGAAGCCACACAGCAGCTGAAGAGTTAGAGTGGTGAACTGGTAACTTAATGTGTGGGAGGAACAGATACTTTATAAATCTTGGTTTGCTGCCTGCCCAAACACCAAGGAAATAACAGAATATGATAAATAAAATGCATTCATCTACGTATTTCAGAAGTTACCAATTTTCCCTTCTGGTCTCCTCCTCTCATTTCCCTCTTTCTCATCTTAAATCCCCATGCTTCTATCACCCCACCTCATCTGTCTCTCTTTTCTTTTCTTCTTCACACCTTTTTTTCCCCAATTATGGGGACACTTAGCATGGGTCACTTGTAGAACTTTCCTCTAAAGGGGAACGTTATTTTCATGCTGGGGATGGAATGTGGAATTTAGGCCCTTGAACAGGCTAAGCAGGCATCCCAGCTACCAACTCCCAGCCCCACAAAGTTATTTTACAAACTCATGAAATCAAGTGACAAACAACATGGACCAAGAAGAAATTAAGGCATTTAAAAATTTTTAATTTTCCTTTCTATAGTTATGATATTCAAACTTTTTTGCCTTTTGAGCCAGGGTCTCACTATGCAGTTCAGGCTGATCTTGAGCTCACTTTGTAGCCCAGGCTGGTCTCAAACTTGGAACAATCCTCCTGCCTCAGCCTCCTGAGTGCTGGGACTACCGTCATGCACCACCATGCCTGACTTGACATTCAGACTTTTTAAAACAAAGATTTTAAACAATATGGTACAAAGACAAGAAAAAAAAATAATACTTTTACAGGAGTGGGTTTTTTTTTTGTCTTTTTTGTTTTTGCAGTTCAGGCTGGCCTTGTTCATTTTGTAACCCACGCTGGTCTTGAACTCACCACTGTACTCCTGTCTTAGCCCCCTAGTGCTGAGATTACAGGTGTGCCACCACACCTCGCTTTTCTTTCTTTGTTTTTTTTTTTTTTAAAGCTGGGTGGGCATGAGAAAATGGTGAGAAAGAAAATTTTGTATAGAGGTTTAGAACAGAATGATGGAGTTGAAGTTGTTTTTGGTCTTTGTACAATCACAGGAGGACAGTTATTACCACTGGGGGAAGTGACTTGTATTGAAGTCAAGGATGCAGTGAAATATTTTAAGATACACAGGGCAGCTTCTTATAACAACGGATTGTTTGGCCCCAAACGACCACAGAGTGAAAAGCTCTGACTTGGACTAAAAAGACCTTTTTCGGGGAAGAGTGTATTTTTTCACTGACATCGTTTAGGACGGATGGCACAAAGTAGTACTAAAAGCAGACTGACTTTGGTTGTGTTCACTATTAACGATAATAATATGGAAAATGTGTGCCCCTTTATGGCCTCACCCAAGGGGTAACCCTTCCCACCTCAGTTCCACAGTGGCTGTGGTTCAGCACTGCATTAGCCTTCCCACACTGTCGTCTCTAATTTAGCAAGCCTACTGGATATGAAACGGCGCCTCATTGAAATTGATTTGCATTTCCCTAATGACTAGTGAGGCTGAGCACTTTTTGTCGTATTTATTTAAATCGTATTTTATTGGTACATTTTAGACATACATAATGATCATCCACATCATAGAGAATTTGTGTCTGTAGCTTGGTCTTACTGTTTCCCATTCCTCTACCCTCCCTTCAGCCCTTCTGCCCCTTCTACTTACAAAAGCTTTGTTTCCACTTTTTTCTCTTCCTGTGTCCTGTCCCCTTCCCACCTCCATGTTCCCCTCCCCATGTTTTTCCCTATTTTGATGTATTTGTTGATACACACACACACACAATTTTTTTTCTTTTTTTGCCACAGGGCTCAGCTGGCCTCAAACTCAATCCTAAGGCCTCAGCCTCCTAAGCGGCTAGCATTGTAGATGTGTCTATTCAAATTTTAGCTTTAAAAAAAAAAATTAGGTAGTCTTTAGAATTGTTTATAAATTCTGCTGGGCATGGTACTGAGTGCCTGTAATTCTAGCACTTGGGAAACTGAGCAGGAGTATCTCATGAGTTTGAGTCCAGCCCAGGCATAGCGATTTCAAGACCAGCCTAAACTACATAGCAAGACCTTGTCTCAAAAAATCCTTTTAAAGAGTATATTCTATGTGATTTGCAAATATTCGCTCACATTCAGTCTTTTTTTTTTTGTAGCGCAGGGGATCAAACTGAGTCTTTGGCAGGCAGGGTCTTGCACGAACAGTTCAGGATGGCCTTAAACTCAGTGTAACCCAGGCTGGCCTCAAACTGTGGCCATTCTCCTACCTTAGACTCCCAAATGCTCCATCGCCCATCTTTTTTCTTTAAAGTGTCTTGCTAAATTGCCTGAGCTGGCCTCAAACGGTTGATGCTCCTACCTCAGCCTTCCAAGTGGCTGGGATGACAGGTGTGCACCCCCACGGTTGGCTGTATCTTGGCAGTGTCCTGTGACAGCAGGGAAGATTTAAATCTTGAGGAGGTCCCACTTATGTACTGCCTACCATGCACACTCCCCGAGTGTTCCTTTGGTCATGTCACGTGACTGCCTACTCCAAAACTGCAAAAGCTTTCTTCTAAGCATTCTATCAGGTAAAGTGAGCGGGGGTTTGTCTTGTATGTGCCGTGGAGTAAGCACATCCACCTCACTTTTCCCTTATGCTACCCAGTCACCCTAACACCGTTGTGCAGGCTGTTCTGCCTCTGCTGAACTATCTTGGTTGTCTTGTTACGAATCAGTTGGTGTTACAGAGCTCAGTTCTGAACTGTGATTTCTATACACTCCAATCTTCGGTCAGTACCATGCTGTATTCATTACAGTGGCTTTGTAGGAAGTTTTAAAATAGGGACATGTGAATGTTCTATATTCTGCTTCGATTGTTTTGGCTGTTTGGTGGTGCTTGTCTTTCCATATGAAATTCAGGATGAGCCTGAGTTTCTGCAAAAAAGCCAACTGAATCTGTAAATAATTTGGGAAGTATGTCATTCTAGTAAGCGTTTCAAGCTATGAGCATGAGACCCTTAATTTCTTTTAACAGTGTTTGTGGTTAAGTGTACATAAGGTAAACAGTGTTTGTGGTTAAGTGTACATAAGGTAAAAGTTTTGTGTATATAATACAAAATACTAGAGAACCCAAAATAAAATAGTTTTGGTGATATGTGGAATTTTTTTCTGAAGTACTTAGTAGTAGTAGTACTAATTTTATGGTACTGGGGATTGAACCTAAGGCCTGCACACTGAGTTACACTCCCTGCTGTTTTTTTATTTTGAAATAATGTCTTGTCAAGTTGCCCAGGCTGGGCTCAAACTTGTGACCCTATTGCTTTGGCCTCTCAAAGTACTAGGATTACATGCATGCGTGACCATGCCCAGCTATATGCACTTTAAGTTTTATTAGTTTTGGTGCTGCTGGAGTTGAACCCAGGACCTTTGTGCATGCTAGACAGGTACTCTACTACTGAGCTATATCCCCAGTTTATACATGTTTTAAAAATACTAAGGCACATTTAAGAATGACATAAGCTCAAGTCAATCACAGAGTAACAATATAAAAACACAAAAAGCTTGTGACTACTGTGGTATTTTTTCCAAATAATTCATTTCACAAGAGGTGTGGCATATATTGAGAAAGACTTAGGATTGTAAACATTTTTAGATTTAGTGCTTTGTTTCTCGAGTCCAGAAACAATGCAAATTTTGGGAAGAAGTTGCATCAAATTCTCCCTAGAGGCTGCAGGGAGTAAACCAGTGGTAGAAGCTTATCTAGTGTATGAGAAGTCCTGGCTTTGACCCCTAGCAAACAAAGAGACAAAAAAAAAACAGGAGCTGTGCATCAGCTGGTGTAAGCCTGGAACCCAGGTTTCCAGACATTTAGTTCAGTGTTCTTTTTTAACAAACCCTATTAAAGGGGATTTAGCTCAGTGGCTTAAGCGCCTGCCTGGCAAGCACGAGGTCGTGAGATCGATCCCTGTTACAAAAAAAAAAAAAAAATCGAGAAAAGTGTACGTAAATGGCGGAAAAACCACTAAATTTTTGTTTTACCTACATAAGACTTTGGTAGACTTCATTAGATACATTTTTATAGTGTCCTTTTACATATATGAAGAGGTAAATATAAGCAACATACATTAGTAAAGGCATTTTAAAATATTTTTAAGTTTCAAAATCTAACTTTTTAAATTACTTTTGACTCAGAACAATTTATCTTTTGTACTACTGAAAACTGACAAAGAAAAAAAAAATTTTCTTAATGTATGCATAAAAGAACAGAAGCCATGGTAATAAAAGCTGCTTTTGATGAATCACACTTTACCTATGTGCTCCATAAGCTTTTGGTGCATCAGGTTTCAAAAAATGTTTCACTATTATCTTTAGAATTATTATATTTTTTTTATCAAACTAGCATTATTTTTTATTATTATTTTTTTGGACAGGGTCTCACTACATAGGTGAGGCTGGCCTTGAACTTACTATTTAGCACATGTTGGCCTCAAACTTGCAGTGAACCTTCTGTCTCGTCTCCTGAATGCTGGGGTTACACAGGCCACTGTGCCCAGCTGGAATTTTGATGTTTTGAACACACAGGAAATGAGTGGCATCTGACTGACAAAATGTTGGGGCCCTAGTGCACTGGACTGATTTGTCTTTTTGAGACAGGGTCTCACTCTGCAGTTCAGGCTGGCCTTGAACTCACTTTGCAGCCCAGGATGGCCTCCACTACCCTCCCGCCTCAGCCTCCCAGAGTGCTGGGATTATAGGCATGCACTACCACACCCAGCAGGAAGTCAACCCTAAACACCCAGGCGTCCTAACACTTCAAAGAAATGGTGACATTCGTCGGTTCTTTGTGTTTTTGACGGTAAATTTCAAATGAGACATGTGCTGGGATTACAGGCGTGTGCCCTGGCTACTTTTTTTTTCTTTTGTCTTGCTATGCAATTCAGGCTGTTCTTGAGTTCACTATGCAGCCCAGGCTAGTACTGAATTTGTAACAATTCTCCTGCCTCAGCCTCCTGAGTGCTGGGATCACAGGTGTGCGCCACCACACCCAGCTTTGTTGTTTTCTTTTTTGTTTTACACAGGATCTCACTGTGTAGTTCAGGCTGGCTTTGAACCAGGCAAGCCTCAAAACTTGCTGTGATCCTTCTGCTTCAGCCTTCCAACTGCTGTAATTACAGGTGTGCACTACCGTCTGTTGGCACCTAAGCCACTGTTAAATTTACCTAGATCTGAGATATTAAAATATGAAACATAGTAAAATTCAGTAATTTCTCTAATTTGGGATGTTTTCCTTTGTCTTTAAATGTTTCTCTAAAATGCAATTACAGTGGCTAAATAGTACTGACATTATAGAGATGTGCCAAACTTTACCACTGTGATTCTGGGGAAAAGTTTGATTTTTGTCCTTTTGGGAATGGTTATAGAGATTTTTGGTTATTGTACCCATATGTGATGCTGTCACCTAGTGGGTAGGAGGCAGGGATATTGTTAAACATCCTAAAATGCACAGTGCAGCCTCTTGTAACAGAGTTAACTGGCTAAAACACCAGTGCTGCTGTGAGGGAGAAACTCCTGCAGCCTGCTTGACAGCGTTCACTTTTTTCTTCCTCAAACTGACACCAAATGAAGAGGCAGCATATTTTTATTGTAGTGTTTAAGGAACTGGATTACACTGCTTCAAATCCGAGCCCTGACAACAACCAGCTAAAAAACACTAACTGAAAGCAAGTGCACCAAATTAGTAATTTAACTGATTCATATCTCAGTTTCCTATATGTAAAAATAGAGACCAGATAGGGCTTCTGTGACAAAGAGCTTTACAAAAATGTAAAACCTATGACTGGCATCTATGCCACTTCAAGTGTTTCCTGATCTTCAGTTTGCTCAGCTTTAAAAAATAAACATAATCACAAGCTCCAGTATCGAAGTAATAAAGAGAGGAAGGTGCTGATGGAAAAACCAGGTAGACCTCAAGGTTTGAGGTCTACATCCTTGACTAATGTCTTTCAAGCCATTAGATGGCAGTGAAATCAGGGTCAAGACTAGCACTGGGATGAAATAGAAAATATCAGTGTATCACAAGCAACTTATTTTTTTAAAATAAAACATATTTCACTAGTATAAAGGCCTCTATGTAAATATCTTAAATGTGAGTCCTAGTTAAAGAACTCTGAAGCTGAGTGTGACAGGGCACACCTGTAACTCTAGCACTTGGGAGCCAGGAAGATCCTAACTTTGAGGCCAGCCAGGACTACACAGGGGGACCCTTCTCAAAATAACAAACAAACAAAAATGAGGTCCAACAACTCGATATTTAAGTCAATTTGACTTAAATTTCAGGTACAGTGTCAACTTTACTTTTGAACATTGTTAAGAAACATCAAAACGAGACAATAAAATATCATACTGAAGTGATATAGTCTTTCAGTGGTAAAAGTAACTACAAATATTTTGTTTCAGTCTTTTGAGTTAAATCTTTTTAAAAATTAAGCATTCGTGTGTTTTGTCACGTAGAAAGCCTTGCTCAGCAGCTCTTGAAGTTCATCACTGGCTTTGAAGATAGTCATTCGTCAGTTAACTATCATTATCTTTAATAATACATGTGAGTAGCAACAGACCAACTGAGGGGCAGCTTTAAAACCTGTAAATAGTACTGAAAACAAACACAGTGTCCACAGTTCTCCAAATAGTACATGATCGTGTGTTAACAAATTAGTTATGATCTTAAAAATAAAGTCTCAAACAGCTTTAAAAGTAGACAGTAAAATGTGATCCATACTTTCAAATAGATAAATTACATAAATGATGTTGCTGGTTGTTTGGAAATAACCTAAAAGAAAATTAGGGTATGACACCAATTTATCTGAGAAATACCTACTGCATGTGCCGAATGAAATCCCCAATCAGGTAGAATTGGAAAAAGATGTATACCATAATTTTTCCCATATCCTGAATGTATTTTGGTAGACAATTAATGCCATATAAACTTTTACAATTTTGCTCTGTGCTAGTCTTTGAGATATCTCAGGGTAGGAATTTTCCATAGAAACAATCAAGCTTCGACTTAAGTTATTTCCAGAATTTACTGCAGTCAACAATAATTTATTAATTGTTGACTGTGCCAACCTAGCTATAAAGTTCTAGGAATTTATAAATTAATAATGCATCATTTTCTTTTTAAATTTTTTTGTGGTGCTGGGGATTTAACCCAGTACATTCCAGGAAAATACTCTACCACTAAGCCATGGTCTCAGTCCCTAGAGTTCCAATTCTAAAATTTCACAGACTTTTTGAGAGGGGAGATAAAAAGCTACACTGCAGCCAGGCTGGTGGCTCATGCCTGTTATATATGTATCAGTAGTCTGGGAGGCTGAGGTAGGAGATGGCAAGTTCAAACCCAGCTGAGCAATTTAGCAAGATCTCATCTTAAAAGTGTAAAAAGGGCTGGGGATGTAGCTCAATAAGAAGTCCCTGCGTTCAATCCCCAGTACCATAGAACAAAATAAAACAAAATTAGTCATGTGACGCGGAGCTGTAGAAGGGCTGGTGATTGCCAGATTGTCTAGAAGCTAGAAGCAGCTGATGTTCAAACTCTCATTTCAATTGGTGATTTAAAAGGGTTAATAAATGCCAGGCACAGAGGCATAGCAGTTCCTGGGGGAGCTGGAGCAAGAGGACTGTAAGTTTGACCCAGCCTGAGGAGCTTCAGACTCTGTCTTACACAAAAAAACGGCTGGGTTTAGCTCAGTGATGTGAGCATCCCTGAATTTAATCTCCAGTGTGGCAGTGGGGGAGGATGATTCCCACATGGGCAAACTTATATGATGTGTTAAAGAAGAAATGCACCAGGACATAAACAATTAGAAGAGATGGGTTGATACCTAGCACCACTGAAAGGTTTGGTGCTGTCAAACTGTTTAAATTGTATCTGGAATACAAAAACAAACAAACAAACAAAAAACCAGTAAAGGTTGTTAGGAAGAGAAATGATACTAAAAGTCTTGGATTCAGTAAATAATGGAGACTAGCAAGGGTCAGTCCAGGCACCAGTTTAAGGCACTCTAATAAATGTTTATTGAGTGTACATTAGTGTATATCAGGTGCTGGGCAAACAGTTCATCTTTTAAAAAGGGATCTACAGTCACCATGTCAGATAAGAAACCAAAAGATAAAAGGTGAAAGTATAGGACAGCAGCGTCCAGCCTATGGACGCTGCTGTCCACAGTGAGCTGTTTATTACTATGGAAAGCTCTAAAAGGTTCCCCAATACTGGTCTGGGGAGTTACAGGATGTCAGGGAAAGACTGAGAAAATGACACTACACTTGAGACCTGCGGGGGGGAAAAAATAGGGTTTCAGAAATTTGAGCTGATTTGAAGTACTTAGGGTATTTATAAGTAAGTAGACCTTGTGTGACCCCCTCCACACCCCTAAAGAAATCTACTTCCTTTGCCCTTACTGACAGGAGAAATTAATATGCATATATACTATTAATAAATTGTATTTCCCCTAGATTCTTGTACATATATAACAGAATTAATGTTAACACATTTTCACTTATCGATAGGCATTTTAGAGATGGATACAAACTCGATAAATGTTTATACTGAAGAAGTAACCTACAAGGTATGGATCAAGTAATTTCTGCTAATTTCTTCAACCTATGATTAACGAAGATCAGAATTGAATTAGTTTTCTAAAAAAGTCAGAGACAAGAAGAGTATTTTATTATTTAGTAGATTGTCATGGGCATATAAGTTTCTGCATTCTAGATTGGAATGCCATTGATAATTTAAAAATACAGGCTCCAACATGTTCTTTAGATACTGCATACTGTTGTCTACGCTACATTTTCTGGATCAACACCTTTTTACCACTTATGTTCTGTGTGGTGATTACCGTGCCAAATCAAGCTCTCCTTCACCGTGCCATTTCCTACTCTCTCCTAAGGCGTAATAACAAATTAGTGCTTAATTTTAATTTTTCTGCTCTACTCTGCTGGGCTAGTTATAAAATTTCAGCTTACTAAAAAACAAGTAAAATGACATGTCAGAGATGACAGAATAAGATTTCTCTGGGATATGTAATTTTAACAAGTGGTTTAAAAAAAAAAACCAGCAAGCTGGTCTCGGCTTTCAGATACTGGGAAGTGACAGTAACTGAAAATCGCTAATGTTTCCTAATGTTTATGAGTCTCTGCCATAACAAATGAAGGATTACAAACTTGGTTCCGTTTGTTGCCCTCTTTGCTGCTCAGTTTTGCAAACAGAATTCAAAAGGCCTGAGGACTTAAAAGTCACAACCTTCAACTTTTATTTACACCAGATATTTTTAGATATAACAGGGATTTGAAAAGTGGGGCGTGAGGGCGCACACCTGCAATTCCAGCACTCGGGAGGCTGAGGCAGGAAGAACGTTGCAAGTTCGAGATCAGCCTGGGCAACAGAATGAGCTCAAGCCCAGCCTGAACTGCATAGTGAGACCCGGTTTCTAATTATTCTACCTTCAACACCTGCTCATCAGATGTTAGCGAAATCACTTGAGATTGATAATGTTCACAAATGCAGGATTCCTCTGAAATCTGTCTTCCATCTAATGACTGTCATCTTAACCACTAATCCGCAAAAACAAAACAAAATCTCCGGACTTTTATGTACACTGGAAACTGTTTGTGGCATTTACGGTTCAGTCCCGTCAGCCCTGCCAAAGCTCTCTCCTCTCTCGAAACCTTCTCTGCCTCACCTGGTCTGACACCAACTGTGCCGCCTCACCCCTGCAAAGACAGCGGAGACCCTGGCCCTGCTGCCTGCCGTCGCTCTGGTTGCGGTGCGCGCCGCGGGACCGCAGGAGTGCAGAAACCCGGCCCGCCCTCCAGGCACCGTGTGCTCTCCGGGACCCCGTCAGGTCCGCAGCCGTCTGGGCACCTGGCGAGCAAGGCACTGGCAGGCCCCATCTTCTGTGACACGCTGAAAGGACCGAGTTTCTTCCCCTTGGGGCCGATTCAAACTCCGCGGGGTCTGCGCAGCCCGGGCCTACTCGCCGTACCAAGGAAGGTCAAGCTCACCTTGCACAAGTCCAGATAGCAACTAGTACCACAAGCGGCAAGCCCAGCACAATCTCCCCGGGTCAGAGGAGGACAGCCAGGCCCAGCGTAACCGGAGGCGGGGACGCCCCTTTTCCGGCGAGCCGCAGACTTCCGGACCTGCGCAGACGCCTCTCCGCGCCGCCCGGGGATCCCAGCGTGCCCCTCCCCCGCGGCCGGCCGTTTCCCGACATGCTCCTCGGAGGAAGAGACGGAGTCGACAATAACAAACCCAGCCGCGGTCGCGTCCGCGGCCCTGCCGAGCCCTCTGTGCTGCCTCGGGGTCCCCCGGTTGCCCGGGCCCCTCGGCTCTGACCGGCCGCGGCCCGCTGACTCCCGGCCCCTTACCAAGAGCCGAGGGGCCTGCCAGGGTCCACCGCCCCGACCCCTCCCTTCCACCTGGGGTTCGGGGCCGCACGGAGCGCAGGCTCCCGGGCGCCGGCAGTTGTGTCGGTTGCGGCGCCGAATGGGCGGTTGGTAGCCGCCGCCGGACGCTAGGCGGCGGCGGAAGATGGTGCCGGGGGCCGCCGGCTGTGCTGCTGCCGCCGGCGGCGGAGGAGGCGCTGCCGGGTAAGCGCTGCCGCCGCCCGCGTCCCCTGCCCCCATCTGGGCACCGCGGCCGCCCGGAGCGCGGACCGGGGGCGCGGGTCCCGCCCGTCGCGGGGGTCCGCCTGCCGGCCTCGCGCACCCGGCCCCGGCAGGTGCTGCTCCGCGGCGTGTCAGCCCCTGCGGAGACAAAAGCAGCTCGCCCTGATGCCCCACCGGACCGCTCGAGGTGTGGGTTTGCCTGCTGCTTCCTCGGCGGGGCTTCCGGTGCTCTTGGAGCAGGTCTGCTCCTGGCGGGACCGCGGGAGCGACCCTGGGCGAGCTGCGCCCTAACCCGCCGGGACGCGTCGTTACTCGCGGTCGCGGCTGCCAGGGTGCTGCCCTACTGGTGTGCGGGGCTCCAGAAATCCGGAGAGTAGGGTTGGGCTGAGGACGAACCGAGCGCAGAGTGGAGTAATCTAGAGATGTTGTCTTTGTGCCGACCCCGGAGTTTGAGGATCGGTGTAAAGTTACTCCTAGGGATGACTCAGCCTTCGCCCGCCCCACTGATAGATTTGGGATAGGGTGTGCATGCGGATTTCACAACTTCCTTGGTGGGAACAAAAATACATTAACCAGCAGGCGAAATGATAGCTTCAAAGTGGAGTGTCTCTATAGTTTATAACACCACCAGGAGCATGGGCTATGACTTCTCTGTTTATGGTTTCGTAATCGAGGCTTTTCAAAAAGTCATGACTCCTTGAAGTGTGATCATACCATTAGGTGGTATAGACCTGGGTGTCAAGAAATACTTATGTGTTGCTCACCATTGATAGAGTCACTGCGAGACATTCGACTACATGGGAATGTTTTCAAGTCGGCAAACAAAATACTATATACCTATTCTATTAACCTTAGTGAGTGTGTGTGTGGTTTAAGTGTTTTTGTGTTGATAGAGATTTCATCATTTAAAGGTTTGGAAAGCTAGCTTTTAGAAGACTCTTGAATGTGTGTTTGATCAAGAATGTTGCACTTTGATAGATGACAAAAGAGGGATCTTCCACTTCAGTCGCATATTGCTGTGAGGTGCAGAGTCTTCTGAAGGGAGTGGGTGATTTTGGTTTTTAGCTTGATGTATAAGTGGACCATTGTTGTGGGTGTGCGAATTTTTTTTTCTTTTTGTATTTAGTGTTATAACAGAATGTATGAACATATTTTCTCTGTGACATTCTGTTTTGGGGGGGTTTTACAATTTTATTCAAAACATAAGAGTTATGTCGTGAATGCTTCAAGCGCTCAATGTTAACGATGATAAATTTCTGTTGAAGGAAATAGGATATGGACTGAGGCCACATTTTAGAAGTAATTTTATTATCTCTTGTGAATGTTTTATGTTAATCAAATTGTGATATTTATGAGCGTAATCCTATTTCTGTTTCTGGATGTCGGTGAAAACAGTGAAGTAGTACCCGTGGCCCCATAGAACAGTTTGCCTGGCCTTTGCTGACAGACCCCAGGACTCAGTGCATAGCAAGTCCGATGTAATCCCAGCCCTCTGGGAGACTGAGGCAGGCAGAACTTGAGTTGGAGCAAGACTGTCTCAAAACAAACAAAACAAAACAAAACAAAACAAAACAAAACAAAACAAAACAGGGTTTGGGTTGTGGCCCTGCAAAACCTGGGTTCAGTACACAGACAGAGTTCAAGTATCTTCCACTCCTCAAAAGAAAGACTACATAGCAGATTGACTTAGCAAATTAGATTCATAAAGGACAAAAGAGCAGAGGACACAAGACCTTGGTTTTGTTTGGTTTCAGGCGCTGGTGATAGAGTGCAGCGTGTCTTGCACATGCTAGGCAAGCACTTTACCGCTGAGCTGCGTCCTAAACTGCATGACCGCCTGTCTTTGAAAGCCAATTGTAAGTTTGAAAGCTTTTGTTTGAAGTTTCATTGTGAGATTATCTTTAAATTTTATTGACATTTAGCAATTATTTGAGGATCGGTGTGGTTTACTTAGCAGATGTATATCCCTTATGATTTTTTTTTAAAAAGTAAGGCCGGTACAATAAAATCTTCTCATTCAAGTAATGATTTTCTTTAACCCTATTTATTCTTCTTTTGTAGTCAGTAGTGGCAGAAGTAACTTCAGTGAGAATCTAGCAATCCCTTTCCACATTTATGGTCTTTTTATTATTAAGCTAACATAGATCATTGAGCTGATTGAAGAATACATTTTTAAGAAGTTCTTGCTTTTAAAAAGAAGAATATACAAGACCTATATTATAGAAAATGGGTATGAGGGAATTTGAGCTTTTATAGGACATGGAGAATATTTTGGGAAGAAAAAATAAATATGGATGACATGAGTTTGAGACCCTGTCTCAAGATAAAAAGGGCCAGGGATGTAGCTCAGTGTAGTGTTTGTGGAGCATGCGTGAGACCCTGGATTTAATTGCAGGTCCTGCAAAAATAATGAAAAAAAAGTCAGATGTCCTAGGTCAGTGGTAGTGGACCTGTGGCATGTTTGCAGCTGTGGGCTGTTTGTTTTATTGAGAGCTCTAAAAGGCTCACTACTGACCTAGGGCATTCCAAAGTTTTGACGGTTATTTACTGTGTACTTGCCAGTACTGCTTGAAAAGGTAGGGATTCTAGGAAAAGTTGAGCATAAAACTTCATAATGCAAAGGAGAAAAAAAAAAAAACAAGGCAAGAAAGAAACCATATGAAGTGCCTAGGACTGGGGAGAAGTTGGAACTTTACAGAAGACGACCATGGAAGCCTCACTGGTAGACTGAAGATCCAGGAGAACTAGGAGAGCTGGGTGCTTGATGATCTGACAAAATACATTTTTTGTCAAGAGGAACTAATGCAAAGGTTCTAAGGGAAAAGGTTACTGAAGATTCACTGGCATGTGGGGGAGAGTAGTGGGAGATGCTCCATAGATATTCAGTGTTTATAGGTCATGGTAAGGAAACTGTAAAATACCCTTATCTGAAATGCGTGAAGGCACAGAGATGAGTTCTAGGAAAAGCAGTGTGGCTGGGAAGCCCTTGAAGCCATCCATCCATTCACTCCTGAACTTTTACTTGAACCTCTGCTCCAGGTGACCGTCACAGTCTTACCCTCAGCAGTATACCTGTGAACTAGAGAGCTAAGGGTGTGTGTGTGTGTGTGTGTGTGTGTGTTCTAGGAAATGATGAGCCATTGGAGATTTACAAGAAGGTAAAATGAAAGTGTAGATTGATGAGGTAGAACTCACAGATGGCTAAGAGTCAGTGTGTGGAGTAGTAGGTTGGAAGAGTTTCTATTATTCTCTTAGCGAAAAAAGTACAAAGCTTATTTACTACTACATTTCTCACTTAGATTATTATGAGCATAGGAAACCTGTAAGCTGAACCAATGCTGTCCACAGTCCTAAGAGTCTGACCTTTCTTTCCACCCCGGTATAAAGTTAAGGTTCTGATAAATCAGTTTTTGCCAGTGTGTGCAGTACTTGAGTGTCCACAAGCATTCATTCTTTCATTGGTTTGTTTCTGCTTTCACAGCTGTTAGAGTGCCCGGAGGATTGGAGGATAGCACTTTTTTCATCCATGTTTTTGCTCTCTTGAATTCTCATACTTTATG
Organism: Dolichotis patagonum; assembly: GCA_004027295.1. Lineage (NCBI taxonomy): Eukaryota > Metazoa > Chordata > Mammalia > Rodentia > Caviidae > Dolichotis > Dolichotis patagonum. The sequence goes on from PVJX010008623.1 coordinate 23,571, forward strand.
GACATGTTATTAAGCTAAGAGATGCAAATAACTATTACTCATTTTCATTTTTGTTACTGAATTTTTTTCAGTACTGGGAATTAACCCAGGGTGGTAGTACTGTACTGAGTTATAATCCCAACCTCCTCATTTTTTTATATTGAGGTGGGGTCTCACTAGCTGCCAGTTGACCTGGCTGGGCTCAAACTTAACTCATGAGCCTTCTACCTAAATCTCCAGAGTGCTAGGAATTCAGGCCTATGTCACCATGCCGTGCTAATTACCGATTTTTTCTTAGTATTCTGCATAATAATAGGTCAGTAACTGTTGAGGATACCTGTTTAAATTAATTATTTCAGTACCATACTGATGATATTTTAATGGCCTTTGATGATAAGTCTTATTGTACATGTCAAATTGATGCATGATTTTCTGATAACTGTGTTTGCACATACATAGCTTCATAGAATGGACCTAATTTAATATTTGTATAATTTTGATATTATTTTTAGTATGTACTGTAAAATGAAAACATAGAACTAAAATTTTTTCATTGAAGTCATGCTAGGTTCTTGTTGTCTCTGCCTCTATCTGCCTCCCTGCCTGCTTGTCTCTTTCACTTTGTGTCTTTTATTGGGGGTTGTATCCAGGATCTTCATCTTCACACAAGCTATATCCCAGTCCTTTAGTCATTTTTTTATTTTGGATCGGGGTGAGTCTCACTAAATTGTCCAGGTGGGAGTCAAATTTGTGTACTTGCCTTGGCCTACGAGACTGCTGGGATTATAAATATATAGGCATGTGCCATATCACCAGGTTACATCTGCATAGTCTTTATGAATGATAAGACTCCATAATGATATGTTTATATATGCTGATGTGGAAAGATTTTCATGTTACATAGTTCTAGCAAGATACCTGTATGGCATCATCTGTTTTATAAAACCAGATTGTATTTGTGTGTTTACTTCCTGTATACTTTGGGAATAAATAGGCAATATGTATTCCAGACATTTAAAGTATTTCACCCTCTTGTCTGTCTTTGGGCACTGATTTTCCAAATACTGTCTCCATCCTCTCATTACAGTCCTTAGGTGAAACTGCTTGTCTACTTTCAGACAAAGCGTACATTTAGGAGATCCTGGGCCTTTATGAAACAGTTTTCTGTTTTAGAGAATGTGAGGGAAATGCCTGACCTACTCTTCTTTCCTTCCTTTTCGTTTGCTTTTGGCAGAGAATGGGTATTGCCAAAGGGGAATACATCAGATTTGGAGAGGGTTGCACCCAGTTTTCAGTCCCTGGGCAGGCTTGTGTCAGGCATTATTTTCATTGGTGTCTGAGCCAGTGAATACTCTGTGGTGAAATTGCTAAGAATTGCAGTTTATAAAATTAGAAAGCAGGCAAAATTATCTCAGATTGGCTTTTCTCTATGAAGCATTTAGTCAACTTTCATGGCAACATCCAAATATCATGAATTCTATTCAAATGAAAACAGCTTGAAGGTATGTGTGTTCCTAGCACCTAGTACAGTATCTAGCTTATTAAATACACCCAAAATATTGTGTGACTAAGGAATGTGTTTAGTTTTAGAAATCAGAATTGTCATCTGAGGTCTCTCCCTTTCATCTCTCTGTATCAGGGAACTAAACATAAATTGTTAATGTATTAGAGTGATTGTGTGTTGCAATGAATGATGTAGTTATAGTGGTAATCTTTCAACAGGATGTTTTTTTTTAAAATTTTATTTAAAGAGAGAGAAAAAAAACCAATAAAGGATAGCAACAATACAGAACTCCAAGGAAAAAAGGAAAAGAACAACAACAAAAAAAGTAAGAAATTATTACTTGACAAATTACATACTGACTTCTCGGAAATAGTCGTTCAAATTACAAAGTTAAAACATGTAAAGTAGACATTCAAACAGTGAGACTGTTAACCGTTCTGCTCCACGATCTGGCAAAAACAGCAATATGGTCATCCATCTTACCCACGCAAATAAACATGCAATTATATCAAAAGGGTAAAATTAAACACAACAAAAAAGAACAAAGCGGGTCACAAGAAAGCAATGTAAGAGACAAAAATTTCAAAACTAGACAATCGGAGATAGTCACTCTCTATCATATTGACTCTTGTTTTCTTCCAAATAGTTGTCCATATTGTCACATACAGGGAATTCACATGAAACAACATAGTATGGAATTGATCTGAGCAGGACGAGGAGGGTGTTTCAGGTCTTCAAGACCAGACATTAGGGAAGCCAAGAATGGCTGTCATAGTGTCTCTCATTCTCCTCAAAACAGCTGTCCATACCTTCATGTGTGTGGAACTTAAACAAAACAACACAAGCTAAAATCACTTTGAACAAAGAATGATAGTTTTGCTGGATTTCACAGCATGAAATTATGGAATCAGCACTGAGTACTGTAGTGTCTCTTTTTCTTCAAAGTAGTTGTTCATTTCACATGTGTTATATAGTTGGTTCTCATAAACTGTTTATAAGCTCTACACATGCATGAGTCTCTACATGTATATTTATCACTTCTGTATTAGAGGGAAAAACAAAACAAGATAAAACAATTCCTAGAAAAGCATGAAGCAAAAAAGTCATATAATAACTGCAATACAAGGTGATCTACAATGGTTACCCCGGTGTCTCAGCAGAGTATAACAACATTAATAAAAACGAAGCATTGGAGACATTATAAGACTTCAAAAGACAGTAATAATCAAACCAGACTGAGTATCTTAGTGAATCTTGTCATCTTCAGTGTAGTTGCCTATACTCTTAGACTTGATGTTATCCATCATAACAGATTTAAATAAAATCAGTCAATACAAAGCAGCAAGCTAACAAACCAGATTCAAATGAGATCAGTCATAATAAGACAGTATAAGTTATAAAGGGCTTCAGATTAAGTTGATAGGAAATTAGGGATGATTACCATAATATGTCCTCTTATTTTTGGGATAGCTGACCTGTGTAAGTAGACAAACTGGAACAGCATGTAATCCATCCAAGCAGAGTGGTGAGAATAATGTAAATTTTAAATCTTGTTACCCAATTAACAATATCCTCTGCCTCCCTTTTTTAGACAATTCCTCCCCTTTCACTCCCATAGTGCTTGTTTTGGGTCCCACTGCCTCCCTATATAGAGCAGCTCAATGGACCCTATCTCCTGATCTACTCTACCTGTGTTTCTCTCTGTTAATATTTCAAGGCCATCTCTACTAGAGATTACAGCCAATCTTCTCTGCCTTATTTCTGCTATTCTGTTTTTCTGCCATTGGTTGTCTATTTTTCTGTTCCTCTCTACTGTCTGCCCCGTTCACTGAGGCCTCTCTGCCACTGTTGCTGAAATGCTCAAATTCTTTTTCTCTTTCTCTAAAATGTCCTTCAGTATTTTTTGTAGGGTTGGATTGGTGATCACAAATTTTCCCAGTTCCTCTTTGTCGTGGAAGCATCTTGCTTCTCCATTAATTTCTAGAGAGTTTTGCAGGATACATCAATCCGGGCTGGAGGTTGTTCTCCTTCAGGGCTTTAATTACTTCACTCCAAGCTCTTCTTGACCTGGTGGTCTGTGTCGTGAAGTCTGCCATGATTTTGATGGGTTTTCCTTTATAGGTGATCTGTTTCTTTTCTCTGATAGCTTTTAATATTCTGTTCTTATATTGAATTTCTGGGATCTTGATTATTATGTGTCTAGGTATAGCTCTGTTTTGGTTGTAGGTGGCTGGAGTTCTGCATGCTTCATACATCTGCATATCATTTCCTTTTTTCTATGCTTGTGAAATTTTCCTTAATAATTTCTGTGAATAGCCTTTGTAATTGCTCTGTTTTTGTTTTGATGACTCCTTCATTCACATGCTTTATTCTTAAGTTATAGATCCTCTTGTGGTCTTCTAGTCTTTGTATCTTCACTGCCTGCTCCTTTGTTATTTTGAAGAGATCTTCCCTTTCATGACCCCACATTGCAAGCCTGTGTTCAATTTTTGATAGTCTATCTTTGGTTTCTTTCAAGCAGTTTTGCCAGCTTTCTATGGAGTTTTTAGTTTCCTGATAATCTCTTTGAATCTGCTTCATGAATTCTAGGTTTTTCTTGTTTTCTTCATTAAACATTTCTCTCCTTTTGTATTCCTCCATTCTTTTGTCTGTGTCTTCTTGAGAGGTGGCCAGCCCTTCTTTTATTAATCTACTTGTCTCTTGTTTAATTTGAATTAATATTTCAGTTTGGATCCCGCTTACAAGGTCTTGAATATATCTCTTTATGTCTGCTAACGCTGTGTTTGATGTTGCATGTTTGCTGCCCTCAGTCTCTTTTGTATTTACCTCTCCTGGATCAGTGTTCTTAGGGTTAGGGGCTGGGAGTTTTTTCTTATTTCTCCCTTTAGTCATGTTTTTGGTTCCTTCCATACAAGTGTATAATGCAATTCCCAGAGCCTTTTCTTGTTGGTTAAACTTCCTCTGGAGCACGCAGGCTAGGGGCATCTGTCCTCTGCTGGTCACTATCAGAGAGTGAAGTTCAAGCAAGCGCAGTGTGCACTGGCTCCTCCCCTCTGGGCCAGTCAACCTTTGCAGGCCTTCACTGCGTCAGTATGTGCTGAGCTCAGGGAGTTAATTTGTAGTGACCCACTGGTTCCCGGCCAGGGGCGCAGCCCAGTCCAAGCAGATCCCACCAATCCGCTTGGCGAGGGGAGCAACCAACTGAAGCCACTTCCTTATGGAGTTAGGGCTGTTCTGCCTAAATGCAACATGTTGTCCAGTCAGTTGCCCCTTTCCCGTGGGAGGGTCTTATTCCCATCACTCACCACGTGTTGATGCCAGTCCCTGAGAACTGCTGGGCTCTCCGACCTCCAACTTCAGCGCGGCTGCAGTGGGAATTCACGGTGCCTCTGGGTGGGTCTTGTGCAGGGCCGGGTCCGGGCGAGCCGCACACAGGGATGTTCAGCTCCACGCTCCGGCGGCTCAAGCTAGTCGCATCGGCACAGTTTGGTCGGTCAGGTCGCTCTCGGGCAGGAATTCAGGCGGCTCGAGGAGGGCGCCGAGCTCCTCGATCTTAGCTTCTCTAATGGTAGCCCCGGAACCTCATATTCGAGCGGTTTTTTTCACTTTAGTTTCTTTCTGGGTTGAGAGAGTCCGTCTCTCTCTGTTTGGGTCTCTCCAGGGTGTTCTATTCTGGCATTTAAGCTGTCTGTCTCAGAGAGGGTCCATCCTGCTATGTATCGGTCCGCCATCTTTGGAAACTCAGGATGTTTTTTGAGGCAAGGTCTCACTCTAGTTTTTAAAGTTTTTTAGACAGCATCTCATGTAGTGCAGGCTGGCCTTGAACTAGCTGTGTAATCCAGTCCGACCTCAAACGGAGAACAATCTTGCCTCAGCCTTCTGAGTGCTGGAATTATCATGTACCACTACACCCAGCTTCAATTCATCTTTATAGCTGTGTCTAAGAAGGATCTGTGAGGACTAATTTGTCCTTTTTATCATGAGATTTTCTCCCATCCATAAGAGATAATTCATACTGCGTTCTATAGCTAGTTAAGAAGTTATAGCATCCTTACGTAGCTATAACTCTGTAAATAATACTGTGGTTCAGCTGGGAGTAGGGAAGATTGCCCAGCAATGGCAATAGGAAGATCACACTTGAAAATTCAGATAAACAGAGTTACAGGTGGGGGTGGTTTTACCTGACTGGAACAAGTAGTGATGAGATTCATTGGTGATACTACTAGAAAGAGAAGCTGAGGTTCATTATGAAGCCATTGAATTGTAATTAAAAGCCACTGAAGTTTAATTAAACTTAGACTTGCCACCATTTTTTACCTTTTTAGCATATTTCTGACACTGTGAAGCAGTCCTAAGTACATTGTTGCTGTCCTCACCTCTGTGGAAAATGACGGTTCTATCGATGTACAGAGGTTCTAAGGTTTGATGGGATAGTTGGAATTCAGCTGTATAGGTAAATCTTGTTTCAGAGACTGTCATTTTCATGTTAATCAAGCCTGGATTGGAGTGGAAAATTCATATAGTGGGGTTGGCATGGAAATGAAATTATTTTGGTACCCATGAAGTCATAGGAAAGATAGCTGCAGGGGAGCAAATACAGCACTTTGGGACACTAGCTTGTGCCCCCACAGGCAGTAGTAAAGCTCTAGAAGGACACTAGTTGAGGGAAGCAGCCTGACAAGTATATGAAACTGGTAGGCTCGTTCTAGGAGGATCGGAGGGGAGAAAGGCAGAGTCTTTGCTGAAACCAAAGCCGTGGTAGCAGTGTGGTGTGGTGACGCATGCCTGTAATCCCAGCACTTAGGAAGCTGAGGCAGAAGGATTGCTGTGAGTTCTAGGGAAACCTGACGTGTGAAGCCTTATCTCAAAACAAAAACATAAAGCCGTGGTGGCTAGCCTACGACGTGTGCTGCAGCAGGCTGTTGGTACCACTGACACTCAAAAGGTTTGCCGTCATTGCACCAAATAACCCTTATGCCACAAGAAAAATGAGGGATTAAATTATAAAAGGAAAAAACGGGTAGGATTTGCACAGAAATAATGTTTGTTTTCTTTTGGTGCCGGGTGTTGAACTCACAACCTTGCGCCTAACAGGCAGGTACTGTGCTGCTGAGCTATATCCCTGTCTCCGGCCCCCCCCCCCATTTTTTTAACAGTAGAAAAATTTATTGGAAGAAAGGAGTGGGGAATAGGAATGGGGGCATGGAAAACTGGGGGCTTCTGAGATGCAGGAGGGGTCCCAGATGGGTTGCCCCAGAAAGAGTAAATTTTGGGTAGCAGGAAAGTGGTAGTTCTGTCCACTGTGAAACTGGGGGATAGTGTTAAAGAAGCACACTGAGTTGCAGTGTTGCCGTGTTGGCCTGGGGTATGGATCTTTTACACAACTCGTGGGAAGCTCTGAATTCAGTTCCTGGCACCAAGGGTCTGGGAAGCAAGGATGTAGACCCGTTGTTTTGAGGTAGCAGAGGGGTTTGAGTTCAGAATATTTAATATTGCTCATGTTGATGCTGAGATCCACATTGGATCTCATAACATTGTTTGAGGCTTGCATTGTACTTTGTGGTTTATACAGCTCTTCTGTGTGTAGCTTGTCCTTTAGACCCTCCAGTCGATCCTGTGACATGGTGGTTTCTTTCCTTTTTGTAATGAAATGAAAACTTGTTAGATGAGGCCAGTCTAGTCATGTAGTAAGTATAGACTGGACTTGAGCACAGGACTTCTGACTCCATATCTCGGTTCTTTTCAGTCTGTTCTTCCTCTTGTGTCTACGAAACAGGACCATTTGGAGCAGAGGAATGACCATGTGGAGAAGCAATGTACTGTATGCAGAGTGGGTTAGTGTGAAACTCCACTGGAGCCTCATTGGAGGGTCAAAGGAGGAAACCAGATACAAATCCTTGTTTTGCTCTTTTGGTTGGAATTAGCTGTGCTAGGACAGACACTTCAGGTTTTTCTTTGATACAGAGAACGCTTTCTTTTTGTTTTGGGATTTTTTTCTTTTCTTTTTTTTTTGTACTGGGGATTGAACTCGGGACCTTGTGCTTGCCAGGCAGGTACGTGTGCCACTGAGCTAAATCGCCAGCTTCTTTTTGTGTTGTTTGAGACAGGATCTTGATAAGTAGCCCAGGCTGGCCTCCAACTTGCAACAGTCCTCTTGCCTTAGCGCCCCCCCCCCTTAGGTTTCAGGCGTGTGTTACCGCATCCAACTCTTTTATAAAATGGAAATGTGTTTTCTCGTCTTGATTATAGTAACTGGGATTTTTTTTTAAAGAAAATTAAGAGGAAGCTGAACATGGTGGTCTATACCTACAGTCCAGCTAGTAGGAGGCTCAGGCAGGATTCTAAGTATAAGGGCAGCTTGGATTACATGGCTGAGACCTAACTCAAAAAACAACAAAAAATAGAAGTCAGAGATAATGTAAGTGGCACTAGAAATGGCCAGTGTTGCAAAGATAGGTGGTAAACAGTCCAGACTTCTTTCCCTTCGGTATGGTATTGAGGATTGAGCCTAAGGCCTTTGCACTGAGCTGCATACACAATCCTTCCTTTTTATTTTTTATATTGCGATAGTCTTGCTAAATTGCCCAGATAGGACTCCTACTTGGAGCCTTCCGCTTCAGCCCACCATAGTACTGGAATTACCCAGCCAGTTCCAGATGTTTAAATGCTTGTGTATGCACACATCTCTGTATTTGGCATAAAATAAAAATAAAATCTACAGTGACATATAGACACACTATTTAATCCCTTTTTGGTAGTCAGTTTTCTAATTTTTCATCTACTTCATTTATTATTTATTTATTTGTTTGTTTATTTATTGCTTTTGGTCTTTTTGAGACAAGGTCTCACTATGCAGTTCAGGCTGACCTTGGGCTCTCTTTGTAGCCCAGACTGGTCTCTAACTGGCAAATGATCCTCCTGCCTCAACCTCTCGAGTGCTGGGATTACACGAGTGCGCCACCATGCCCGGCTCTTCTGTCTTGCTTTTTAAAAAAACTTTTCCCTTTAGGAAAGATTTTTCTATAAAATGGTCATGTCAAATTTTAGAAAATCTTGCTGAAAAGGGATAGATACCCTTGGCCCTCTGTGGCCCTGTGTCCTGTATCCACAGACAACCTCAGATTGAAAATATTTGGGGAGAAATAGTTGTACCGAACATGTATAGACTTTCTCTATCCACTGTTGCTGAGTAATTCAGTGTAAACGTTACTAACATAGGCTTTACAGTACTGTCAGTACTTCTTTACTTCCATTGAGATGGGTTCACTATGGGGTCCAGGCTGTTCCCGAACTCAACAATCCTGATCGTCCTGCCTCAGCCTGCAGAGTGCCGGAATTACAGATGTGTGCCACCACACCCGACTATATCCAGTATTATAAATAATCTATAGACTGTCCAGAATTTATGGGAAGCTGTGTGTGGTTGTATACAAATTGCCAGGTATGCTGGTGCATGGCTGTAATCCCAGCACTCCGGAGGCTGAGGCAAGAAGATGGTTACGCACTCGAGATCAGCCTGGGCTACATAATGAGTTCAAGACCACCCTTGACTATACTGTGAGACCCTGTCTCAAAGAAAAAAAATGAGTTAAACAAATAGTGTGCCATTTTGTGCAAGGGGCTTGAGTATCCTCAGATTTGGATATCCTTGAGGTGTCTTGGGATCAGTCTTCCATGGATGTGAAAGGGTGACTATACTTAAATATTATTAGACTTGTGCATAAGGCTTATAAACTTAATTTCTAATTCCCTTAGTTACAGTTGCTTTTTATGCTGAAACCTGACAATTACATATAATAGTTCTAGGTCCTGCAGACTTACCCCTTTATGGAATATGTATGGTAGATTTGATATTAAGGGAAAATGTACATATGAGGAGTTCTCTTTAATAATGGTTTTCTTTTAAAAAAAATAAATCAGTGTTTTACTAAGCTTATTCTAAGAGTGAGATGTGATCAATGAGGGTAAATTGTACATTTGCAGGTGGAACTTGATTTTACATAATGTGATTTTTCCCAGTGACATCTTTGTGTGGGTTTTTGTCCATTTCTTTTCAATATAACTTGTGCATGCCTACTTTCAAATATCTACCATATCACAATATTCACTTTATGTGATTAAGTTTTTAATTTTACAAAGGATAAGACAATCAAAACAAACCAGTGTAAAAGATAACAGGACTTCAAAATATTACAAAATCAACAATAGTTACCATAATGTCTTTTGATGTCTTCAAAATAGCTGCAGATAACTTCAGACATAGTAAAAATCAAACAGAACAGAATAAAATAGAAACAATAAAAACAAAACAACGAATGCAATAAAGGACTTCAAAACAAGCCTATAGTAAATCCAAAATTGCCACCATAATACATCTTGCTATCTTTGAAATAGCTGCTCCTGCTGTTGGATTTGACATAATCAAACAAAACAAAAGAGAATAAAACCCAACAAAACAATAGAAAAATACAGGGCTTCCAAAACAAGACCATAGGGAATAAACACTGGCTACACCCCTCAGAGGGAGATCCCCCCTAGATGTCACACTGCGTACCACTATGCTCTGAACGTGTGATCAGGCCATTGGCCATAGACCTGCAATGTTAGTGAAACATGTGATGAGGTTTTGATAGGCAAACAGTATGTACTTTTGGTCATTGGCAGACAAGATTTTTAAAAAAGTATTTGAGTTCAATGTACATTAGAACTGGGTTTAATGTGTAATATGACTGTGGCGTTTTGGAATATTGGAGGAATCATCTCATGTGCCCTTTTGTTTTTTGGATGAGGAGCTGAGAAATTTGCTTTTCAGGGTCATAGAAATAAATATGTTAAGCCAGCCCTAAAACCCAAATCTCTGTTTGTGCTCCAACAGCATTCATTTCAGGAAAACCAAAATATGTGCTTGATTCCTCATGTCCTTTATTGCTTACTGTCTTTTAACAGATTTCTACAAAGAAGAGAATTCAACTTTGTCGAATCATCTTATTTTAATAGTGTTCTGGTGGGTTCTATTAATCCACTTTCTGATTCCCATAGTTTTGGTTTTTGTTTTAGTGTTCATCTATAGATTTGGCTTCAAACATTTATTTTCTGTTCACTATCACTCGATAGTGTGTTTGGTGCTGTGGTGGTTAAAGAAAGGCAGGTGAAAAGCACGATCAAATGTTCTCTAACCATTTACAGCTCAGGTTGGCAATGTAAGATACATGGCAAGCGGCCAAAAAAATGTATAATGGAGGCATTTATTTACTTTCTGTATACAAACTTCGTTATTAGAATTTGGAGTGTGGGCTGTAAGTGCTTAATGAACAGACCATTAACTGCTAGTAGATTCGGGAGGACTGTGACAATATTTGTAGAAATTGAAATCACAAGAATAAAGGTCTGAAAAAAACCCAAGGCTTATTCATCTCATCTCAGATCAGTTAAGAGGTGTGGTGTGACTTAGAAGAGCAGTAGTAGACTGTCCCTTTAAGGAGTGTATATTGAGTAGATGTCACGAAGTGCTTTTAGTTTGGGGGTTGAGGGGAAACAACTTTGCGTTAAGGCCCAGGATGGTTTTGTTGTTTCTGTCTTCCAAGATGAAGTTGAGTTGGAGACACAGGTGGAAGGAGTTCAGATAAGTAATTATCAAGGGCCCAGGTGTGCCATAATAAGCACTGAATAGGTAAGTTTCAGAAGAATAAAGTGGAAGAGGACAGAGATTTTCTGACTGTTAGATAGATTCCAGACAAGGGAGGCCTTATTCCCATACTGTATTCCACCACTTACGCATACCTAAGCTTACTTGTGTGTGTCTAACACATATCTACAGCTTCCTGTGGGTAGGCAAACACATACATAAACGTAGATCAAATTTCTGTTGTGCACCAGCACCTAACCAACAGAAAGATAAAGATTTTTATATTCTTAAACTATACTCTCGGCCTTATTGTTGAACAAAAACTACTTTAGACCTTGAAAAAAAATTGTTTTTCTTGAGTTTCCCAAAACTTGTCATTGCACTGACAGAAAATTTGACCAAGATGGCCCTCAAAATGTCTACCTAGATTCTAAACTGGGCATGGTGGTACATGGGAGAGGCTAAGGCAGGCGGGTCCCCATAAATCCGAGGCAGCCTGGGCCACATAGTGAGTGAGTCCACGGTCAGCCTGACTGTATAGCCATATTCTGTCACCAAAAAAAAAAAAAATCTGTGAGGTTCTTAACCCAGCTATTGATAGAAGCACACACAATTTGCTAGAAATGCAGTAGTCTTAATTGTATGTTAATTAAATGTTTAGAAGGGTTAAGCAGAGCTAGATCTGTAATACAACAGTCAAGGGAAAGGAGTTCCATTACTTTCTTGCATGAATACTGAGTCCTAGGCAAAACAAGGTGGCAGGGACACTACCTGACTTTCCTCACACAGACACTGTTTTTCCCATAACCTAAATCTCTTTGTCAACCTCCTTGATCTCAAGTTCTCTCTTTTACGCCACTAGTGTCTTCTTTAACAACACGAACGTGATGCGTTCAGTGGTCAAAGTGCTTGCTGTGGCACGTTGAGTCCCTCGCAGCACACTGGGCGTGGAGGCACACACCTGTCACCCAGACACGCATGCGGGCTGAGGCAGCAGGTCAGCAAGGGTGCCCAGCTTGGGCAGTTTACAAGACTTTGTCTCCAATTGAATAGTAATAATAATACTATAATAAAGGACTGGGAATATAGTTCAGTTCCAAGACTCTGGGTTCAACCTTCAGTATGACGAGGGAAAAAAAAAACTCCCTAGCACCAGACAGTGTATTTCCATCTCAATGGTTCTTTTTTTTCTCTATATACTAATTTTTAAGTGATCATGTCATAACAAGGTATGTGTGTTTGGCACAGGAGAGACTTTATTTCCTGTTTGTATTTCACTGGTTAGAGCCAATAAGGCAATGTGGATACTTTTCAGGGGATTACAGGGGTCGAACTTAGGGCCTTGGGTTTGCCAGGCAGGCAGTTATGCCACTGAGCTATATCCTCAGCCCCTAGGTGTTCACTTTTGTTAAGCAAGATAAAAGCTTATTAGATGTACCTGAATAAAACATCTGCGCATGTCGTTTTAGGTTTTTATTGAAAGAAGTGTCATGAGGCAGGCGTTCCTGTGTATTTTCTGTTACAATTTGGCTGCAACTATGTTGAAGTTGATCTGCTATGCATAGTCATTTAAGGACATAAAGATTCTTTTTTAGATAGACGAAAAAGAATTTTATAGTCTTAGAAAAGCGAAAGATGGCTTTTAGAGTTTTCATGCTGAACAGGTCTCTGGCCTGTAGATTCACCCTATTTGATTAGCATGATCTTTCTCATGAGCCATAAGTGTAGGGGACAGTTGCTTTTCCTGCACGGCTCATGGGAAGAGGCACAGTGTAGTATGTGTGTTACTCTTGGATAGGCAGTGCACCGGTATCTAGATACTGGAATAATGAATACTGCTCTTCACAGCAGCTTTTCATAAAGTGGACTTGCTTTAGTGAAATAGCTCTTGGCGTGGCACAAAAAATAAAAGTCAGTTTATTTATCTCGGTTTATATCTATAGCATTTTTAACCTGTTGTGTGGTTGGGTAACCTCTGGAGATGTTCTGTAAATTTTGTTTCTATATTTTCATAATTGTTTTTCTTGTGGAAATTAAAAACACAAAATGAGCAATAGAAAAATGAGCTATATGTACCCATGGTTTTGTTTCTATAGTTACCTTTCTTTTTTTTTGGTTCTGGGGATTGAACTCATGACTGCATACTTGCAAGGCAGGAGCTTATGCCGCTGAGCTAACCTGGTATAGTTATCTTCTCGTGACCAATTTGATTGTAACTATCTTCTCTGATTACTTTAGTTCTACAAGGTGGTTTTGTTTTGTTTCTGCTGTACTGGGAATCAAACCAAGAGGTGCCCTACCATTGAGCGATATCCTCAGCCCTTTTTGATTTTTTTATTTTGACATAGGGTCTTGCTAAACTGCTTAGGCTGGCCTTGAATCTTATGCTCCTCCTACCACAGTGCCTAGGATTAGAGGCATGGACCACTGTGCCTGGGCAATACTTTAAATTTTGAAGAGCATTAGTCCCTGCAATAGTTCTGCAATGTTCTCTACTTTTGAAATGAGAAAGTGGAATGTTAGAGAAAATCTCCGGTGTGATTTAAAAAAAAATACAGTGATAGTTTACTTTATATTTTAAAATTTATTAGAGTAAAAGATACACTGCCATTATCCCCCCAGTGTACTCTCCCTCCCTCCAAACACACCTCACCGTTCTTTAAAACTGTTTTTTTGGGTGGAGGGGACCCAGGCTGGAACTCGCGACCAAGCACTTGCCAGGCAGGCACTTGCACTGCTGAGCTAAATCCCTGGCCCGTTCCATTGTTCTTAACTGTTTCTTTCTGTCTCCTTTTTGTTGTTTGTGAGATAGGGTCTGACGATATAGTGCAGCTGGCCTTGAACTCCTGGCAGTCCTCTTGCCTCAGCCTCATGAGTGCTGATAGTACAGGTGTGAGCAACCACGCTTCGCTCTTGCCACTTTCTGAGGCAGTTCTAGAAATCTTTAGTTGCATTGTTGTGCTTGCCTAAATGTTCTTTCAGTATGTTTACCTTTCACAAAGTCATTTTGACTTTGCAGAGGAGACAGAAGTCATAGGACGCCCGGATAGGGTGATGAGGACACATAATGTTACTGTGTGCTTGCAGTGTATGGCACTTGGCAGCATTCAGCATGGTTTTGCTGTTTGGTTTGACCGTGGTTTTGGGTACTGGGAATTGAATGAGCCTTTCACTTATTTTTTGAGTCAGGGTTCTCTGAGTTGCCCAGGCTGGGTTTGATCTTATGATCCTCCTTCCTCAGCCTCACAGAATGATGTGGTAACAGATATGCACTACCATGCTTGACTCAAAACTTTTCTTAAAAGCCAATATTGCTTAATACTTGTTATAACCTTGTAGCCAGGATTTACAAGGAAAAGATTTAATACAGGACATATAATTTATAGGAATCTTTTATAATAGTCACCCAAAGAGTCGTGCAAGAGAGTGTGGGAGATCTGTCCACACACTAGAGGCCCAAAGAATACAGCTGAGGGCCTGGGTCCCACAGCAGTGTCCCCATGAGTCCAGCTGAAGACATAGAGCCCATGGCAATGACTCCTGCAAGGCTGTATCAAGGATCTGCGCTGGGAAGGCCAAAGGGTCAGTGATGGAATCTAGAAAGTCTGCACCAGTGGGATAAGGATCTGTGCTGGTGGGCTGAGGGCTCTGCACTGGAGCCAGGAAGTGACGCTCAAGGTAAGGATGAGAGCGCCCCTAAAGAGAACCACAGCCAGCCTCAGTGCCTCTTCCGAAACCCGAGAACAGCTGAGCTCCGTCAGGAAAGCCAGCATGACAGGTTTTTCCAGGAGAATCAGCAGCACACCATCTTCCCCTCCTGTTCTTCTAATGCTGTTGGTAGCAGCCCTCAAGTGGACCATCCACACCCAGACCATGCTGAGTCAGTTCAGCTGCATGTTACGAGTTGACCATTGGTTAATCCACCATTAGCCTTGTGGACCTCAGTTACTGGTTTTTTTTAGGGGAGGGGGGCGGGTACCGGGTATGGAACTCAGAACCTCTCGCTTGCCGGGCAGGCACTGTGCCGCCGAGCTCAATCTCTAGCCCATCGATTACGGATTTTGAGGGAAAAAATGAAGTCACAATTTTGGCTGTTCAGATTAGTCAAGAGGGAGTTGGTAGCGGAAAATCCCTTT
Organism: Dolichotis patagonum; assembly: GCA_004027295.1. Classification (NCBI taxonomy): domain Eukaryota; kingdom Metazoa; phylum Chordata; class Mammalia; order Rodentia; family Caviidae; genus Dolichotis; species Dolichotis patagonum. The sequence continues at coordinate 38,815 of PVJX010008623.1, forward strand.
TTAGGTTCTGTTCTCTTTTGCCCACTCACCCCCACAAGTCATTTGTGTGATGGGTCTTCAGTCTGTCATCTGGTGTTACGATGTAGGTCTGGGCGCCCCCTCCCCATGTCTCATGAACTCGGGGTGGGGCTTTTGGGAGGTGATTGGATCGTGGGATGTGATGCTTAGTGGATTGTTTCACAGATGAGTTTATAGCTGAATGTGGTGCTTGGAAATGTGAGCTTGATTGGAGGAGGTGTGTTATGGGGTGGGGGTAGGGGTGACCTAGAAGGGTCCATCCCTTTCTCTTCTTCCCTGATCTCTGTCTCTGCTATAACCTGTTTCTTCTCTGCCATGTCATTCTCTCTTGGAGCCAGCTGACTGGAACCTTTACACACTAAGACAAAATAGACCTTTCCTCCTTAGAATTGTGGGTTAGTGTCTCAGAAACTAACTAAGATGTCTGTTAAAAAGAAAAGTAGGAAATTGGCCCTGGGCCCCCAAGAGACATGTTTGCTATTGTTGTTTTCACTGTCATTTAATGCTGCTGCTCCTGATAGAGCCCTTCAGTTTTTTGTCTCTCAGATGCTGGGTAGGATATTCATACCCAGCCTGGTCCCATTTTTCTGGGATGGGCCATCTTGGATAATGGGTGATCTTTATGTCCAATTTCCATTATTTGGAGATTTTTACCGGAGGGGGTGGGTCTGGCAGCCTGGGAGTTGGCAGTGGTACAGTTGGGGTGACTTGGATGGCTCCCCCACAGGTTCGTGTTAGAGACTTGTCAGTGTGCAGGTGTTAAGGCATAGTAGGTAGTCATTGGTAGTGCTGCCTTTGGAGAGGATTGAAGTGGCTCTCATTGGGACCCCTGCTTACTGATAAAAGAATAAGCATGCCTCCTCCATGTGTAATCTTCCTGTCTAATCTTGCTGTCCGTGACACTTTGACACCTGGCTCCTCCCAGTGTGGCTATGTCCACTGTGAAGTTTTCACCAGAACTGGGCCAAGGTGAGGGCCAGGCCTTTGAAGCTCTAGAATGGAGATAAGTAGGATTTTTTTTTTTTTTGGCTTTATAAAGTAACTAGTTGCAGGCATTTCACTACAGTGACAGAACATGGACTAACAGAAGCCAACACTGCTTAAATTTCTCCCTACAAGCTCCTAGATCCTGAGTCATCCTTGACTTCCCCAAAGTGCAAGGCCAGGCAGCTTATTGGTTGTCCCACTCTTAAAGGGCCCAGATGCTGCTCCTTTTCCAACAGGAGAAGTGGAATAACCTTTGTTGTTGGCCCCATTATATATATCCTGGGCAACTGAAGGGAGCACTGAAATTGGTTGGATAAAGGTGCATGTTGGTAGGTGGTTTTCAGTTTCACAGTCATCATCCATTTCTTTTTCACTACCATAGGCTGGTTCTCTGTATATTTACCACTACTTTTTTGGTGGGGTGGGGAGAAGGTGGTACTGGGGATTGTAGTCAGAGCTTCACACATACATGCTAGGCAAGCACTCTACCATAGAGCCGTGTGACGAGCCCTTTTACATAACTTTGCTGTGCTATTCTCAGTACACATGTTCCACATTGCCACAATGACTAAATACAGAAGGATGTCCAGTATTACGCCAAGAACCACTGTTTTACATTTATGGGCCCATGGAAATCTTGTTCTTCCTGAACTTAGTTCCACTGTATTTCTGATTAGTGAGTCTCTCTTTGTTTCTTCTTCCTTCCTTTCTTCCTTCCTTCCTCTTAGAAGGATCTCACTGTGTAGCCCAGGCTGGCCTTGAAATCATGGATTCTCCTGCCTCAGCCTCCCGAGTGCTGGGATTATAAGCATGTGCCACCAAGCCCAGGTGATCAATCTGACTTTTCAGTTGAAAATTGTCATATTTTTATGTATTCTGCTATTTTGCTTCTAATTTTTTTTTTACTGTGCTTGAAAAAATATATCTTAAAATCACGTAATAAGTAAGAGCCTGCCTGGCAAGTGCAAGGTCATGAGTTCAATCCCCAGTACCAAAAATAAAAAAGTCACACAAGGGGTAAAGTTGTGGGAAAAAGAAGCCTTGGTGTTCCAAAGGATCAGAAAATTCTGAGTCATAGAAAATGCTTACTCATTGTAATCACATGGGAGGAATCTTGATGTTTTAGTGGTACATTCATGTCCACTGCACCCCCCACCCCTGCTTAATCCTAGCTGTGGGTTTTAACTGACTATAGGAAAATCGTTTGCAGTACACTTTGTCATTTGAATGATAGGGATAAGACAAATCTTTCTCATAAAAGCAGTTGTGAAAGTGGTCATGTAGCTGCTATATATATTTTGGAATTTTTGTTTTTACCTAAAAATGCTTTTTAATAGCTTTTTAAAGAAGTGGGATCACTTATGTATATAAATATAAAATTTCTGTGCTGCTCACTGTTGGGCTTTTGGGCAACAAATAGGTATATTACTTTCTCTTGTTTTTTTATTTTTAATTTTTTTTATTTTAAAGAGAATAAAACCAAGCAAAACAAAACAGAACAAAGGCAATCAAAACAAACTAGTGAAGTGACACAGAACTTCAAAACAATAGGAAATCAACAATGGTTACTATAATGCCTCCTGCTGTCTTCAAAATAGCTGAAGATACTTTCAGACATAGTAAAAATCGAGCAAAACAGAACAGAATAGAACCAATAAAAACAAAACAGTGAATGCAGTAAAGGACTTCAAAATAAGGTAATAGTAAACCCAAAATGGCTACCATAATATGTCTTGTTGTTTTTGGAATAGCTACCCATGCCATCAGATACCATGAAGTCAAACAAAACAAAACAACAAAACCCAACCCAACACAACAGTAAAAATGATACAGGACTTCAAAACCAGACAGTAGGGAATCAACAGTGGCCACCACCCTCAGAAGGGGTCCCTCACAGATGCTACACTGCGCATTGCCACCCTCTGAACAGACGATGAGACCGCCAGCTTTAGACCTGCGAGGTCAGCGAAGTGCTAAACATGCTAAGCGTTAATTTGTGCTCCACCCCAGCAGCCCTCATTGCAGTGTGAGTTTCTCCAGATCAGCGGTGGCTTATGGCAGGGGTGTGGGGTGGTGGGGGCGAGGCGACTCTTCTTGTTTCCCAGCCCCCTCGCTGGAAGGGGCTGGCATCTGGCTGTCCCCCTGGTGACCGCATATGGTTCTGATTCGCAGGGAGGGCTTGCTTCTCTGTAACTACTTCTTCTCTTCCCCCATAGTCCGGGAATGACACTAACTCACGGGGAAGGCTTGTGTCTGACTGTCCCCTCAGCAGCCCACACATGGTGCCTATTTGCTGGGAGGGCTTGCTTCTTAGTTCTCTTCTACTTTCTTTTCTTTTTTCTTTTTTTTTTGGTAAGACATTTTCTTTTTTTAGAAAGTAAAATTAAACACAACAAAACAGAACATAAGAAAGCAATATAAGAGACATACATTTCAAAGCAAGACAATCAGAGATCTTCACTGTCTATCATATTGTCTCTTGTTTTCTTCCAAATAGTTGTCCATATCTTCACATACAGAGAATTCACATGAAACAACATAGTGTTGAACTGATCTGAACAGGATGAGGAGGGCATTTTAGGTCTTCAAGACCAGACAATAGGGAAGCCAGCAATGGCTGTCATAGTGTCTCTCATTCTCATCAAAATAGCTGTGCATACCTTCATGTATGTTGAAATTAAACAAAACAGACTAAAATCACTCTGAGCAAAGAATAGTACTATTGCTGGATTTCACAGCACGATGCTATGGAATGAGCTCTGGGTACTGTAGTGTCTCTTTTTCTTCATAATAGTTGTTCATTTCATTGTGCGTTATATAATCAGTTCTCATAAACTTTGTATAAGTTCTACACATGCATGAGTCTCTACATGTATATCTATCCTTTCTGTATTAGAGTGAAAAACAACAAAGCAAGACAAAACAAAACAATTCCTAGAAAAGCATGAAACGAGAAAGTCATATAAAACTGCAATACAAGGTGATCTACAATGGTTACTATGATGTCTCTTGTTATCTTCAATAGAATTGTCTATACCATTAGGCATAGTATAATTGAATGTAGCAGTACATAACAATATTAGTAAAAACGAAACATTGGAGACGTAAGACTTGAAAAGTAGGTAATAATCACACCAGAGTGGGTATCCTAATGAATCTTGTCATCTTCAGTGTAGTTGCCTATACTCAGACTTGATACTATCATTCATAACAGATTCAGATAAAATCAGTCAATACAAAATCTAACAAACCAGCAATCTGACAAACCAGATTCAAATAAGATCAGTCATAATAAGACAGTGTAAGTTATACAGGGCTTCAGATTGAGTTAATGGGAAATTAAGGATGATTACCATAATATATCCTGCTATTTTTTGGATAGCTGTTTATGCCCTCAAATCTAGTACAGGTAGACAAACTAGAACCAAATATAATCCATCTAAACAGAGTGGTGAGAGTAATGTGGATTTTAAATCCTGATACACTATTAACAATATCCTCTACCTTCCTTTTTTAGACAGTTCCTCCCCTTTCACTCTCACAGGGTGCACTGCACATTTTGGGTCCCACCAACTCCCTCAGATTTTTGTTTTTTTTGGTACGGGGGATCAAACTCACGGCTGTGCACTTGCAAGGCAGGGGCTTATGCCGCTGAGCTAAATCCCCGGCCCTCTCCCTCAGTTTTTAGATTGGAGGGGCAACCTGCTATTTACAAAACTAAGTACTTCCAAAACTTCTCACTCCTGGACTCAATCTCAAATTGTATCCTCTACCTACAAAAGCCTCTAGGTTTTCCTTTGTTATAGCTGAGTAGTTCTCTACCACACAAAAGTGTCATGTCTTTCCAACCTATCTGCAGGTGCTGGTCTAGTTGCCCCTATTTCTCTCTGGTTCCCTGTCACGTAGAGCATTGTTTTTTCATATTTGATTTTCAGTCCATAAACCCTCTTTGAGGTTAATTATATTTCCTATACAGAGCATCTTGATGGACCCTATCTCCTGATCTACTCTTTCTGTGTTTCTTTTTTGTTAGTGTATCAAGGCTATCTGTGTTAGTGATTACAGCCAACCTTCTCTGCCTCATTTCTGCTACGCTGTTTTTCTGCCATTGGTTGTTTATTAGTTGCCATTGTTTCCTCTTTCATTCCACTGTCTGCCCCATTCCTTGAGGCCTCTTTGCCACTGTTCCTGAAATCCTAGTGTTTTTTTCTTTCTCTAGAATGTCCTTCAGTATTTTTTGTAGGGTTGGATTGGTGGTCACAGATTCCCCCAGTTCCTCTTTGTCATGGAAACTTAGTGTTTCTCCATTAATGTCTAGAGACAGTTTTGCAAGGTACATCAGTCTGGGTTGGAGGTTATTTATTTTATTTTATTTTATTTATTTATTTATTTTTTTTGGAGGTTATTTTCTTTCAGGTCTTCGAATACTTCACTCCAAGCTCTCTTTCAGGACTTGGAGTACTTCATTCCAAGCTCTTCTTGATTTGATGGTCTCTGTTGAGAAGTCTGCCATGATTTTGATGGGTTTTCCTTTACAGGTGATCTGTTTCTTTTCTCTCTTTTCTTCTTTTAATATTCTCCTGTGATGAATTTCTGGGATCTTGATTATTATATATCTGGGTGTAGCTCTGTTTTGATTATGGGTGGCTGGTGTTCTGTATGCCCCATACATCTGAATATCATTTCCTTTTCCTATGCTTGGGAAGTTTTTCTTAATTATTTCTGTGAATAGCCTTTGTATTTCCTTTGTATTTACCCCTGCTTCTTCACTCACATTTTTTATTGTTAAGTTATAGATCCTCTTGTCGTCTTTTAGCCTTTGTATTGTTACTGCCTGTTCCCTTGTCATTTTTAAGAGATCTTTCCTTTCTCGATCACACATTGCAAACTTATCTTTAAGTTTTGTTAATCTTTTTCTAGTTTCTGTCAGGCAGTTTTTCCAGCTTTCGATGGAGTTTTTAATTTCCTGGTAATCTCTTTGAATCTGTTTCATGTATTCTAGATTTTCTTTATATTCTTCATCAAATGTTTCTCTCCTTTTTTTATATGTTCCTCCTTTCTTCCGTCTGTGTCTTACCATTTCTTTTATTAATTTTCTTATATCTTTTATTTTTTAAATTTTCTTATATCTTGCTTCACTTGAATTAACATTTCAGTTTTGAGTTCGTCTATGATGTCATGAAGATATCTATGTCCTCTTGATGCTGTGTCTGATATTGCATGTGTGCTGCCCTCGGTCTCTTCTGTATTTACCTCTCCTGGATCAATATTCTCAGGGTTGGGGGCTGAGGGCTTTTTCTTATTTCTTTCTTATCATGTTTTTGGTTTCTTCCATACAGGTGTATAGTGGAGGTCCCAGCCCCTTTCATTATTGGTTATGGTTCATCTGAAGCCCATTGGCTAGGGATTTCTGCCCTCTCCAGTTTGCTGTTGGTCATTGAGGTGCAAGCAGGGGCCACCTGTGCTGGCCCCCTGCTCCGAGCCATAACCAGCAGGGAGCCTTCACCATGCTATTGTGTGCTGGGCGTATGGAATCAGTTGGGGACAACTTATTGGGTCCTGGCCAGGGCGTGACCCAGGCCAAGCAGATCCCACCAATCTGCTCTGGGTAGGGAGCAACCAACCAACTGAAGCCACTGCCATTCCTTGTTCATGCCCGTCCTGTCTGATTCCAACATGTCGTCCAGTTGGTCACCCCTTTCCTGTGGGAGGGTCTTGTTCCCAGCACTGACTGCGGGTTAGTGCAGGGCTTGTGACCCTCGACTTCAGTGTGACGGTGGACGAGCGCGCCGCAACTCGCCTGTGAGTTTGGGTGGCTCCAGCAAGAGCTCCGATGGCAGCCCTGGGACTGCGTGTTTGACCAGCTCTTTTCCCTATAGTTTCTTCCTGGATGGAGAGGATCCATCTCCCTCTGTCCGGACCTGTGCAGGATGTTTTATTCCGACCTCTGAGTTGTTTCTCTCAGGGAGGCTCTGTATTTTGCTGCTTACTGATCTGCCATCTTTAGCTCCGCCCCCTTCTACTTTCTACTTCTACTTTAGTTAACCAAAGCAAAAAAAAAAAAAATTGTCTATACAAGTGCCTTACTTTTCTCATTACTTTTTGGTTACTTTTTCTCTGAGATAAGATATCTGATGCCCAAAATTAGGGAAGAAAAGGTTTATTTAGCTTACAGTTTTTGGAGGCCTCAGTCCCATACTCAGCTGGTTCCAAGGCAGGATGGTGTGGCTGAGGGGCAACTGTTCATGGTGGCCACAAGTGATGAGCAAAAGGGCAAAAAGAAAGGCAAAAGAGGGAGGAACACACCTCCTTCCCTCCTCTGTATTGTATGCTGGTTACCCACCCCTGGGTGGGTACAGCACTCACACCACCAATCCCAGTGCAAACAACGAACCAATCAGAAATGTTAGATTCAGCCACCTCTGTGACTGCGTGAGGCGGGGTCCACCTAGACACAAGCCATGACAACAAAATTCTTCAACCTTTGTTTTGGAGGGAGTGTGTATGTGTACTGTAGATTCAGCCCAGGGCTTCATGCATGTTAGGCAAGGACTCTACTATGGAGCTATAGCCCAGCCAGTCAGATGGCATTTTTATTGAATAAATGTAGCAAGTTGATCTAAATTCAAGCTATTCAATATGGAAACATTAATGATATTAATGTCTCATGTGTTACAATAAATTAGTGGATATAAAAGTGTAATGATTGTGTAATGAATCACCCTATTTGTTAGCTGTGATGATTAATTTCATGTACCATACTTGGATATGTGGAATAAATAAACAGCATTTGTGACCACAAAAGTCACATATATGACATTTATTCACTGGTTGTCAACCCAGGTAGACCCATGGGAAATGATGCCTCATTTGCTGTGTGGTTAATTTTTCTTTGTGCTATTCGTAGGTAAGTTTCGGTTGGTAACAATTAGTGAGTATGTAGAGTGAAGATTCAGAGGGGAGCTTCTAGTTAAACCTTCCAATGTCACAGCTGTAACAATGGATGAAAACTTAGGGTGTTTTACCGGGATGGTCAGGAGTAACTTCTCAAAATGCTATTATTATTAATATCTCCTAGGAGCTGTTAGAAATGAGGTAGATGACAAATGCCTGGCACTTGTGTATAAATCTGAGTGCATTAATTGTCTTGGGCAGTAGTGTTGAATGCTTTCACATTATATATACTTTGTCTTGCTTAATCTTTAAGTTATTCCTGTAGGATGAGCTTTATCATTTTTTCCTAAATGATTGAGGGTCCTAGTTCAAGGACTGTTTGTCTCACTGCTACATTCCACGTCCATCATAGTGCCTGACATAATGTACAATCTGTAAATGAATAAGAAACCCAGAAATTGAAGATAGCATGTAAATATAAAGTAATGAAATTTTGCTAGCAAGCATTGGAAAGTGTGACACTGGCAAGGATATAGAGTCTTTGAAACAGAGTACAGTGCCTGAGAAGTATAAATTGGTCAAAGCAATTGTGTAGCATACTCAAATACCTTAACATACTTGAATGTTTTTATCTAGCAGTTTTACTTTTAAAACTCTTTATTTTATGGAAGTAATCATAAACACAAGAAACGAGTATATGCTGTGAGATTAAAACCTGTGAAGTAATACTAAATAATGAAGAATTCACAAGTGAGACTATTCTTTGAGCTGTTAGTATTATTAATCATTTTGTAATAATATGAAAAAAATGCCTGACAGAAGAAAAAGTAATGTGATGCAGAACAAACTCAATGCACGTTTTGTTTCTTTCATGCATGGAAGGGCTTATAGGGACAGTCTAGAGGACCTTGTTCATTTTTAACTACATAGCCCAGCTTTGTTACTTGAAGGCTCTGTTCTCTACTTTATTGTCACTTTAATTTATTAGCTTTTTAGTGACTTTTTTTTTTTTTTTGTGGTACCGGGGATTGAACTCACAACCTCAAGCTTGCAGAGCAGGCACTTAAGCCACTGAGCTGAATCCCCAGCCCCAACTTTCTTCTTTTATTAAAAAACTTGATATTAATTTCCAGCATAATTGAAATACATTTTATTCCATTTGGTTTTGTAGTATTTTAGTCTTTATTAAGTTGGTAGAGCTGTTGCATTTGTTTGTGTTGGACCAAAGCGTGGGGGGACGGACTTTGCCTGTTGGATGTCTGCATCAGCCATAAATGTAATGGTAGGAAGGATGTGTTGCTGATGCATAAACTGGAACCTTATCATTGCCATAGAGATGATCATGTTGGAAAATGTAGATGTTGGAAAATTCATAGATTTTTTTGCTAAAGAATAGGCAAAGAGATCTTGGTTTGTAGATATCAAGTGTGTGACTTAGATCTCACCACAAGGATATAAATGTGTGTGTGTGTGTGTGGTATTGGGATTGAACTTGGGTACTTTACCACTTGGCTACCTCCGCATTCTTTAAAAAATTTTTGAGACACCATGTAGCTCAGTTGTCCAAGATGGCCTCAAATTTTAGATCCCTTTACCTTAGTCTCTTGAATGTTTGGGATAACAGGCTTGTGCCACCACACCTGGAAAATCCTGAGAAACTTGCAGTTTGTTTTGTTCCTGGAATTTAAGCAGCATAGTATTGGAATTGAAAAGTTGGTGGTAGGTGCAGTTGAAGGATGTGGGTAGAAAGTTGAGGATAGGAAGAGACCATCTCATGTTTGCTGTCTTGGGAGTTACTATAACTGTTAAAAGCAAGAAATACAGGTTTGGAGTGTCAGGTTTGAATCATCAGTCATCTGTAATATTTTTTTTCTAATTATTTTTTAATTTTATTTTAAAGGGGGTAAAATTAAACACAACAAAGCAGAACAGAACGGGACATAAAAAAGCATAAATTTCAAAGCTATACTACCAGGGATCTTCACTATCTGTCATATTGTCTCTTGTTTTCTTCCAAATGGTTGTCCATATCTTTGCATACGGGGAGCTCATACTAAATAACATAGCCAATCGTTTCATAAGATGTGTAGTTCACTGGCTCCCACTTGCTAAGGTGGGGGGGGGACATGAGATGTCTGATTCTCAGCCTGCGTGCTGGCAGATCACAGCTGCCCCCCAGAGAAGGGAGGAGCTCCTTGTTCTCCTGGCACCCCGAGTCAACCGCACAGTACAGGTCCCAAGGCGCCAGGGTCTCTCTCCTTTGGGCCGCCGAAAGTCTGCCACACTCACAGCTGCCCCCAAGGGAGGGGAGGAGCTCCTTGTTCTCCCGACACCCTGAGTCAACTGCACAGTGCAGGTCCCCAACACACCAGGGTCTCTCCCCTGAAGGCCCCCTGAGTCCACCATACTCACCTGCTATTTCTTTCTGATGAATTGACCATTCCATTTCCAAAGTTCTGAAATGGCCATCAGACCACAGAAAGAATTCTCTTTAGACTCCTGTTTGAGACCAGCAGCTACAGCAATCTGCTGGCCATGCTTCGGGGCCAGTGTAGTATTAACTTAATTCTTTTCCTTATTACAAAATAATGATAGTACCATCTACTTTAAAGGATTTTCGTGAGGAAAAAGTGAAAACATTTCATTTAAGGAAACAATTTCCTAGGATGTAGTAAATACCCACAAAATGGTAGCTGCTTCCATAAAAATCATAATCATTGGGAAATTTAAGAAGCAGATAAAGAAGATTTGCTAGCATTCAGAATGACCGACCTCTGCAGTGTAGAGGATGGTGGACCAGGGATTGAAGAGATGTGGGAAGGTAGAGAAGCTGTTGTAAAAAGCTGGAGAGTAAACAGTGAAAGTCTGACTTAAGCTTAGCAATGGAAAGAAAGAGAGTAGTAAATATCTCAGTGTTAGAATTGACAGGCAGATTTGCTTATGTTTCTTTGCCTGCTAGGAAAGTTAGGATAAAGGGTAGCATGTGATAGAGCTTGGATGAATGTGGATTCCATTGACCCAGAGAGAAATGGAAAATGAAAAAGCAGTTTAGAGAACAGAAGATAAGGAGTTCACGTTTAGATATAGAATTGAAAAAACTACGTGAGGAAATCAACTTGAACTTGTTGAATTTCAGAAGTGTTGGATAAATTTAAGAAAATTTAGACTGGGTTTGGAACCAGGTACTCAGTAGTGGTGGTGATAGCTGCAGCCACAGGAGTAGGAAGCTCTGTGCAGGGGTAACAAGCCTGAAGTCCCACCCAACACTGAGGAGTTCTTACTTGCCCGTCACCATGCTCCAATGAAGATTTTCGTGCACATTTTTGTAGCATGATGTCATTGTGCTATATATATGTATTGCTTATCCGTTGCTGAATCGGAAATTGCTATAATCCTGAAGCTACATAAATGCTATTGCAGAGATTCTTGGCATGGCTCGGGTGGGTTTTCTGCAATCAAGGTCTTATTCAGTGTTACTGTCTTTTGGGAGGCTCAACTGGGAAAGGATCTGTTCATTGACTCATGTAATTGTGTCAAGATTAGTCCCTTGAGTGTCAGACTGAGATTTGTAGCTTCTTGCTAGCCACCTCAAGTTTCTTACCAAGTTCAACTCTGTATGGCTGCTTACTTGACAAAGCTGACGGGGAGAAGTTAGCTAGCAAGGTGGAAGTTAAACTTTGATAACAATCATGGTCATAATATTCCATCACTTTTGTATATGTTATTGGTTACAGACATTATAGGCCTGGCCTAAGGGAGTGGGTTTCACTAGAGTAGATACCAGGAAATAGAGGTAGCACGGATAATTGGTGCTATCTTAGGGGCTATCTGCTACAACTACCCCTTTATTTCTGTTTACAGAAGAAGAAACTGAAAACAGTTAAGTAATTTGCCCTGAATTATATCATTGCTAGTATTGGGGTTAGGCCCAAATCCTGGCTGTCCTCTGCCACAGCTTGGGTTCTTTGTCATTATTTTATGAAGGACTGAGAAATAGCTGTAGAAATACTTTTGGGCAGTTCTTTTTCTTTGCTGTTTTCTTTGTCCTTTCTTTTTTGGAGGGTCATTTAGTGGAGTGAAGTGGTAGTTCAGTGTTGTTTGTGGTCTCAGTGAATATGCAGGAAGGAAAAGGGGCTGAGTTGAGAATACTCAAAGACGGTTATTTTAAAGGGAAGAAGAGAAAATGGTGGAATGATAACCATATGTTGTTACTTATGAATTGTTTCTCTGTGTACTAATTCAGAAATATTTCTTTTCCAGTTCTCTGAGTTTAACCAGTAATGCCCTTCAGTTGCCAATATCAAACAAAGCAAACGTAAGCCAGTTTTGATCTGCTTTGTAAGAAACGTGGTAGTGCTTTTCACAGTGCCTGACGGTGAGTCACAGTTACTGCCTTTATAACTTAAGGTTTGGATCTAATGCATTTAAAAGAATTATTTTTTGAAACCTAATGTCAAAGGTGCCTACCAGGATTTATGGTTGTCTTCTAACACATTTATTAATCAGTGAGATTTCAGCCAGTCATTTTTTAAAATAAAATACTAGATATGATGACGAACCTTTTGGGAGCCCTTAATGACCCAGAGAGCACCCTGACCAGAGTCCACCAGCACTGTTCTAGATAATGAAATCTGGTCCTTTCATACTGCCCGTAAGGCTGTGTAGTTCAGGCTGGCCTTGAACTCGTGGTGATCCTCCTGCCTCAGCCTGCTAAGTGCTGGGATTACAACAGTGTGCCACCACGCTTTCTGTTACCCTTCTGTGTTTTAGATGAGGAAGCTTGATGTGACTTGGACAGTGTTCTTATTTCTAGGCCTGGGTACTGTTTACTGTTGTATACAGTGACATAACTGCTAGAGTCGGATGATTTGTTTTTGTTTTTGTATTTTTGGGGATGTGAGAGTTTCCTTTGGGACATTTAGGGCTCACTGTGAAGGTGGAGGCAGCTGCTAGGAGGGCTTGGTACTTACTTATTTCCCCCCAATCGGAAAAAGTAATATAATAATCGTTTTTATTAAAATAAAGACTAATCTATTTCTAATTCTTAGAAAAAAGAAGTGGGTAAAGACTTAAGTTGCTAAATTGCCTGTGCCAAGCTGGAATTTGTGATCCTCCTGCCTCAGCCTCCAAACTAGCATGTACCGCTACACCTACCTCAAGCATTTTATTCTTAATGTAAAAAACTGTAAACTCTCCACACCAGCTTTTCCCCCTGATAATCTGGTCTCTTATTTTTCTGAAAACAATTAAATGTTTTTAAGGGAAAATTGTGTTTTTCACTAATCTCATTCTTTATTTGTAAGCATAGAGTTTACCAGATCATCCAGTCAGTAATCCTGGGCATCAGAACTCATTTAGGCCTTGTCATTTACATGACAAGACTGAGTGATGATTTGCACTGGTAAACCTTGGTCACTTTTCGTGCGCGCGCACATGTACCCGGCCCAAGACAAGGTCTTCTCTTTAGCTCAGGCTGGCCTGGGACTTGTTGTGTGTCCTAGGCTGACCCAGAACTCCCAGTCCTTCAGTCCTCTCACCCCGGGCTCCTGGATGCCACTAGGACAGAAGCAAGCACCGCCAGGACCAGCTGACCATAGTTTTTTCCTTCCTTTCTTTTAGGAACTATATCAGAAGGTGAGGTTTAAGCTCACAGAATCTGGAGAAATCATCATGAAGTTGTATGTGTTTCTGGTTAACACTGGAACTACGCTAACATTTGACACTGAACTTACAGTGCAAACGTGAGTTGTATTTCATTCATTGTCTTCAGTTTTGCTTTTTTATTTTTTATTTATTTTTTGATACTGGGAATTGAACTCAGGGCCTTGCGCTTGCCAGGTGGTGGTGTGCCACCTAGCTGTGTCCCTGGCTCTTCCATTTTTGCATATTCTACATGTGTGAAATATTAAAATACTAGATATGAGAAAACAATTGCACTTAAAAAGGAGTGACAATATGACAAGTCCTGTAACACATCACATATATAATTATCACCATTCTCTGAAGTTCTGCGTTCTTTAAATATGTCTTAATCTATTTGTATGAATATATTACTTACAAGAAACATACTTACCCGCAAACTGTTTTCATACTGCTGCTGTCATTTTAAGTACCTAAGGCCAGGGGCTGTTCACAATTACCTAAGACATTTTGTTTCTTGTGATTTGAATGCATTTACTGAGATATATCCCCAGTCCTTTTACTTAGTTATGTTACGAGACAGGTTCTAAGTTGCCCAGGTTGGACAACGTGAAATCTTCCTGACTCAGCCTCCCAGAGTGCTAGGTTTACAACATGTGCCACCACCCTCTGTTTCACAGGACATTGTTAAAGGAATCACTGATAGCTTTGTGAATCAATATATATCACTTCTTTCTTTTTGGCTGTTTTCTATTATTTCCTCGTGTGAATAAAGTTAATAGGTTTGTTAGTGGGAAAATAAAGTGATGTTAAAATTTTAGCCAAATTAGTAGGACTCTATCTCTAATCATTCTTCACCTTGTAGCAATTTCAAGTACTGTGTTTAACTGGTGAGTGCCCTCTGTCTACACCTGTAAAAATTGAGGAGAGTGCTTGGATCAGAGAGATTATATTTTGAGGCTGAACAAGTAGGGAAATACAGAAGTAGTATTTGTTTGTTTGTTTGGGGTTATATTTTGAGGCTAAAGAAGTAGGAAAATACAGAAGGAGTATTTGTTTGGTTTGAGTTTTTTGACCTGGTGTCTTGGATTGGAACTCATGGGCCCAAGCGGATCCTCTTGCTCCAACCTTGCAAGTAATTGAGACACAAACTGAATCACCATGGCTAGTTGGTACTCAAATTATTGTAGTTTGTTTAACCAGTAATCTTTGTTTGAAAAATGGTAATAAGGGATTATTTTACTTTTCAAAAAGACTAACTTTCATTAAATGCGTTTTACCTCTAGAGAATAATTTGTTTTTGAAAGTAGGAAAAGAAGGAATTTTCAAATGGATTAGATCTACCATAGTTTCTATAACATGATGTGAGGATTTTAACACATTTTGAGTTTGCAGGAATTTAATAGACCTGATGCCAATTTAAGGGTATTCCTTCGTTTATGCATTGTATAGATTGCCGGTGTATTTCACGGACCTCTGTTTGCATAGTTCTCACTGTGTAGTCCAGCCTGGCCTTGATTTCACTGTGTGGCCCAGGCTGGCTTTGGGCATGGTGGCTGTCCTCCTGCTTCCCCTTCTAAGCGCACTGCCATGACTATTTACCCTCGGTTTAGATACAACAAATGCGGAATCTAATTCAAGGAGTAGGAGACCTTTTTTTCTTACCAAGTTTTGGGGAAAGTTTTAAGAGCGAGATTTGCTTGTCTATAGGGTATTTCTTATGAAGTACTGCTTTGATAATAAAGTCAGTGTAAATAACTGATTTTTGTTTTGTTTTTTTTTCCTGGAAGTGTGGCAGACCTTAAACATGCCATTCAAAGCAAATACAAGATTGCTATTCAGCACCAGGTGCTGGTGGTCAACGGAGGAGAATGCATGGCTGCGGATCGCAGAGTGTGCACCTACAGCGCTGGGACGGTAGGTGCACACAAGCCTAGGTCCTTCTACACTAGGGGCCTCACACAGTAGAGACGAGTTTCACTGGGCTGTTCCGAAATAAAGCTAATCTGCTTCAGATTTTGGGGGAAATGTGTATGTTCAGAATTTGTAACATTTTTATTTAGTTATTTCTACTTTTTTTTTTAAAATGTAGGACACAAATCCAATTTTTCTTTTTAACAAAGAAATGATCTTAAGTGATCGTGCGCCTGCTATTCCCAAAACTACGTTTTCGACTGAAAATGACATGGAAATCAAAGTTGAAGAATCTCTTATGATGCCTGCAGTTTTTCACACTGTTGCTTCAAGGACACAACTTGCTGTGGTAAGTCATAAAACAATTACTTAACTGGTAACTGATTGTACCTAAAATGTACAGCTATAAATAGTCTTCTGAAGCACATTGGGAATGTGCAAAACTTTTGAAAAGTACCAAACTTTTTGAGAAAATACTTCATAGTTAATATATCTAGTTTTTAAATTTCAAGCCCATACATTATTAGTTAACCTACCTTGACGATTACAGGATTTTAGAGTGAAAACTCAGCTATGAATATGATGTGGTCAACTTCTCTCCTAGATGATGACGATTCCTTATTTGCGTTACATTAGACAGATTGACAGCTCGAGTAACTCTAAAAACTATAATTCTTTTTTCCTTATCCACGTTTAGTTTCTGGAGAACAAAGATTTTCTATTTTGTTTTTCAAGATCAGAAGTAAGAGTTTTTCAGTGTATACTTGTATGTTGCTACTTTGAGTCCTCACAGATTCTTTGCCAGTCATCTGATTTTCCTTTTTAATTCACTGTGTCTCTCACTGTATTATTATTGACCGCAAGCCATCAGTAGTAAGCTGTATTTGCTTTCATGTGTGAAAAGTATATCTGAGGACTAATGAAATAACAGTATTTACCTTTTGTAAAAATAAGCAGATAAGACATACTAAACATTCCATTAGTAAAACTCTTACTGTGGTTGGCAGTGGAACCCCAGAATTCATGGGGATTACATTCCTAGAGCACCTGAGAATTGTGAAAATCTCCAAATTTCAGATATGGTCCAAAAAATGCCTATAAATGTCTGTTCTGTTAGTTTGAACTCTGAGTATGCTATGTCTTCTGCAGTTAGCTTAATCAAATGCTATACTGGTAAAGCCTTAGCAAATGCAGGCTGTTTTGACTGCGTCTTAGGGTTAGGACTTCCAGAAGGGCAAGCTGGATAGCTACACGCAGTGGAGCAGCCTGTGCGATGCTGGAGTGCTGGGGCCGTGCTGGGGCTGGGTGACAGGGCAGCAGCCCCTCAGCACACGAATCGACTAAATCTCTTGGATTGGCTACTTGTAAACCTTCCACCAAAAAGCTGTTGCAGAGGATATTTGTGGTTTCCGGGAACAAGTACTAGGTTAAAAACCAACCTGGAAGGACTAAGGCCCTGAACTCTGAACTGTGACTTCCCAGGTGTGTGCTGTATCCTTTCCACATAGGATACAACGTGAAGGAAATAACTACATCTTTCTGAAATCTATTTAATTAGCATTAAAGAGTTGGAAGTGTTTTTTGAGAGGATAAATTTGGTTTTTGAGAAGTGTCACTCATGTAGCCTGGACCTGGTGTCAGCTTGGTGTGCAGCCCAAGATGGCCTCCAACTTGGACTCTTCATGTTTCATTCTCTGGGTAATGAGAAGACAAAAGGACTCTTTTGAACAGACTTTGTTTGTTTGTATGGTTGTTTTTTTTTTTTTCTTTTTTTTTTTTGGTGCCAGGGATCGAACTCATGACCTTGCGTTTGCCAAGCAGAGCTAAACCCCTGGCAAGAAGACAAAAATACTCTTTTAAAGAAAATAATTCTGTAAAGTGAATTTATATAATAGGGTCCTTTAGATGATTGGGGGGGGCGCCCTGGCGATTGAACCCGTGGCTGTGCGCTGGACTTCGTCCCCAACCCCCTTTAAAAGTCTTTATCTTGAATCGGGGTTTACTAAGTCGAATAGTGCCCACTCAAACTTGTGGTCCTCCTGCTGCAGCCTCCAAGGGTTGCAGTTAAAGATAGACACTGCATTTAATTAGAGAAAATACAGTATTGAACATGGTTGGACATACAGTTCTCAAATGCTTAGAGAATAAAGAGCAAATAAAAGCTTAGTCAACAGAAGGATCTCTATATCAGAAGTCTTTAAATATGAGCTAGCGTGATTTCTCTGCTAATACAAGGTAATAACAAGATTAAATAAATGAAGTAAGAACGAGGAGCACTGCTATTGAGATCCCAAGTTAGCAATTTGAGGTTCAAGTAGCAGAAAAATATATAAATGGTCAGTATTCAGCTAGGTGTGGTAGTACAAGCCTGTAATTTTAGTGATCCTTTGAGGCTCGGCAGGAGGGATCACAAATTCAAGCCCAGCTTAGGCAAATTAGGAATATAGCAAGACTATCTCAAAATAAAAAAGAGCTGTGAATATACTTTATGCAAAGGTCCTAGGTTCAAATACCAGTTATCGGGCTGGGGATTTAGCTCAACGGCATAAGCGCCTGCCTGGCAAGCGTGAGGTCATGAGTTCGATCCCTGGTACCAAAAAAAAAAAAAACACAAATACCAGTTATCATACACACAAATAACAGCTAAGCATCCTGAGTATTGTTTTCTATTAGAACGGATCACTTGTTCAGGAAATTGATTTTATATCTAAAGCAGGGAAAATCCAAAATACTTGTGAGCCTGAGATATCTTGTAAGTGTCTAATGGTGCCATAGTAAGTATGAGGTGTCTAGTGAACGTTTGTCCAGAAGAAACCCAATAATGAGAATAACAGGGTACTCTGTAAAAAGCATTACTGCGATTGAAGAGATGTGACAGTGGAAATCTAGAAGTAAACTGTTATGAGAGCACCTGGTGGTCCATAGTGACAAGTAAAACATTCTGAATATGTATTTCATCCAGGCAGATAGCGAGAGAAGAGGGAAAGAATAAGGGGAGGTAGAGATACTGTAAGGCCTGATATTCTGGAGGGAGGCATAAAAAGTAGCGAAGAAGAACTAGGAATGAATAATACATTTCATTAGTCTAGCAAAAAATCTAAAAAGGAAAATAACAGAAATACTGAAATGAATAATAAACATTAAATGGTAATAACGGTTAATAACCAAGTATCTTGATTTCTAAAGCAGAGATTACTATACTTTGTACCTCTTTTAGGACTTTATATATAAATGGAATCATATAATTTTTGCATGCTTTTAATGTGGTTTGGTTCAACATTATTCCTGAGAATTCTTCATGCCATTGCATGTAATGATGTTTATGTTTATTGCTGCATGCCATTCCACAGTATGCCTGATACTATCCCACGTGCTGGCCTATATTGTTTCCATTTTGGGACTCTGGTGACTGAGGATGCTATATGAATATACTTGCACAGCATTGGGTACATGTTTTTCTTTTTTGCATTTCTCTGGAGTTCATAACTAAGCTATGTTTACAGTTGAACTTTACATGCTAATTTTTTGAGTGTGTGTCAACATACCAACACGTGTTTCCTTATGGGCTTTTAATTTTAGCGATTGTGGTGGGTGTGTACTGGGGGCCATTTTGGATCAGTTTGTTTTCTTTGGTCATTAATGATTGTGGAAGCTTTTCCAATTATGAGCTATTTGATATTTTTTTAATCAAAAAGGAAACATCAAGTTTAATTTAAAGAAAAAAACCCACTAGACATTGTCAGCAAACCTTCTGAAAAACAGTTCAGTACCTTGGTGAACATATTTAGTGGAAAACTAAGAAAAAAACAGAAATGGTACTTAGCTTAAAATGTTGTAAGGGTTTTGCAAATTCATGGGTGAGTAAGTCCCCTGGCCATTTCTCAGCATCAGTGTGTGTGCAGCCTTGTGTTCTGGAAGTAATTTTTTATTATGAGTTACTATGACTTTTTTTTTTTTTCTGGTATCAGGGAGTGAACTCACGACCGCACGCTTGCAAGGCAGGCGCTTATGCCACTGAGCTAAATCCCTGGCCCTAGTTACTATGACTCTTATATAGGAACATTTGAAAATATACGATTAACATTCTTTTTCTCCTTGGTATTAGGCATTGCTCCAGGGCCTTTGTATGTATGTATGTATGTATGGATTTAGTCAGTTAGTTAGTTAGTTAGTTAGTTAGAGACAGCACCTCACTACACCCCAAGCCACCTGAGCTGATCTTGAATGTTGGTCTTCTTGCCTCACCTTCCCGGTTTCTGGGATTGTGGGAGTAAGCTTCCACTCCGGGCCTCAATTACC
Source organism: Dolichotis patagonum (assembly GCA_004027295.1). NCBI lineage: Eukaryota > Metazoa > Chordata > Mammalia > Rodentia > Caviidae > Dolichotis > Dolichotis patagonum. The sequence continues at coordinate 58,567 of PVJX010008623.1, forward strand.
ATTCTTTCTGCTGAGTTCTTTGAATAATATCTTTCCTATTTATGGTTTTTGAGTAACGGACATGCTGTTTTTGTATGTTTGCGTGTATGTTATGTGTGTGTTCCTTTGGATATTCACAAGATTTGTGGTGTGTGTTTTGAGTTCTGAGACCTTTTTTGACGAGGGGTCAGTACTGGAGATTTAACCTGGGGTCTTTGCACTGAGCTGTGTCCCTGCCCCTTGCTTCTGATTGATACAAAGGCACACTGAATTACTCAAGCTAGAATGGAATTGGCAGTCCTCCTGCCTCAGCCTCCCAGAGTGCTGGGGTTACCTTGCCAGCATATTTTGTAGTCTTTAACTGTGCTAACTGGCCCTGAACTCAGGTGCTCCTCCTGCCTCAGTCTCCCAGATGCTAGGACTAGAGGTGTGTGCTACCACGCCCAGCCAGGTCCCTGTCTTCTAATTGTCATACTCTTACCTCAAATTGGTCACTGGACTTTCAATATAATTTTTAATCTCCTGAATTTCTTTTTAGGGTCTTTTCATGGTCTTTAGTTCTTTGCTAAACCAGTCCTTTGTGCTTTGTATCGTTTATTAGCTCAGCCAGCTTTTTGGTAGTTTGTTTTGTGAGCTCCCTGATTGTTTTACTGGCCCTGAGAACTTACATCTTCGTGGATCTGCCAGGCATGACATCAGTCTGGTTTTTAATCTGGTGCTGTCCTGTCCAATTTGGCCCTCTGGCTTTTGCTTTCCTTCCTATTTGTGCCCATGAATTGGCTTTGGGGTAGTTGGGAGTTTTGGGAGGCATTTTGTGGCTTGTCTTTTCGTCTTTCCATTGTTTCCTGTTTATTTGTGTTTTGTCCTTAGGGATCCAGTCACTTACAGTTTACTTGTTTCTAGTGTGGAGATCACTTTAGTTCATCTGCTTTTCCATGATGCACAGGGCATGGCTGAGAATAACCCTTTGATGCTGTCCCAAGAGCAAGTCACCTCTGTTAAAAGGGGGAGGGCGGTTGTGAGGGGAAGGGATTGTGGCTGGGTCAGGACCTAGTTTTGGGGGCATGGGCTGCAGCATCGTTAACGTCCCACAGGCAATGCAAGAATATTGGCATACAGAAATATAAAAGTATTAAAAGCAGCAACTGTGTGACCATGGCAATATCAAGTCATCAGCAGTGGTAATACTGTCCAAACTGGATATTGATGTACCATAAAAACTAATAATACACCACCCTTCAGGTAGAAAACAATATAAACCCAAGGACAAAACCAGATCCTGACATAACAGCAAATACTTAGCTTTCTTTTTTATGCTGGGGATTGAACTCACAACCTCACGCTTGCCAAGCACGTGCTTATGCTGCTGATCTAAATTCCCACCCCGCAGGTATCTACTGAATGAAGTAACTGTACCCTCCAATAATAATGGAAAAGAATCCGACAATCGTAGCATAGAGTTAACCATCTAAAGATTAATAAAGCTTAATGGTTATAGTATTAGATATACAGGTTGGGAGTGAGTAGATATAAAAGAATAACTTGAAAATTTAAACAATGACAGATGAGAACAAAGAAAAAAGACACGGATGCATATTTATAGAATTAGATAAACAAAGAATTATAGAATTAGTTAAACAAAGCAAGAAATAGAAGATCTAAAAAGGGATAAAAGATACACTATTGAGAATAAAAAAATAGGCAAAATTTTTTTTGTCTTTCTTTTTTTTTTTTTTTGGTCTTTTTGATACAGGGTCTCTCTATGCAGTTCAGGTTGGCGTTGGGCTCACTTTGTAGCCCAGGCTGGTCTTGAGCTTTTGTAACAGTCCGCCTGCCTCATCGTCCCAAGTGCTGGGATTACAGCAGTGCGCCACCATGTCCAGCTCAAAAAAAATTTTTTTTAGAGATAATAAAATGCAACAAAACAAAACAAGAGTAAAGCCAATCAAAATAAAACAGTGAAAGTGGTACAGAGCTTCGAAGCAGGATAATGAGAAATCAGCAATGATTACCATAGTGCATCTTGTCTTGTTATCTTGATCACAATAGTCCATTCCATTAAACGTAGTAAAATCAAATAAAACACAACAAAATAAAACCAATCAAAAGAGAACATTGAATAAAGCAAAATAATAAATTAGAACAAAACAAAACAGAACAATACTGGGTTTCAAAAACAAGACACAAAGACCGCGCCCCCCCCCCCCCCCAGTTGCTATATTACAAGTAGATGCTCAGACCACTGGCCCCAGGCCTGCAAAGTTAATCAGACAGTACAAGCATTCAGTTCTTTTCGTGCCTCAGTTGCTGTCAGTTAAGCCTGTCCCCCAGAGCAGCAGTTGCTTGGGAGTGGGGGTGTGTCTTGGTGCTGGCTGGCTCACAGGAGCGGCCCTCTGGCCTCTGTCTGCCCGAGCCTCGAGGCTTGAGTGGTGTACCAGGAGGGCAGGTTGGCCTTTCCTGCTCTTGGTGTGCTCCTCACAGACCCAGCACGGTGCCCGCCAGTTCTCGGGAGAGGCTGTCTGCCTTCTCTCAAAAATAAAATTGAAAAGAAAAGGTGTAGGAAAAAAAGAAAACAAGTCTCAACACAATTTTTCTTATTAGTTCGCGTGTGTAGTACCTAATATTCCTTGTGGGGAGTTGGTATGTTTATGTAATACTTCTTAGTTCATTTTTTTCTTCTTTCCCTTTGCTGCGTCCCTTGCTCCCCAGTGACTGATTCCCTTCTAGGATTGCATTTTGGAGTCCTGCAAATCTGTGTTTCCTCGTCTAGCCTTGTGGCCTGAGGTTTTGCCAGGTGCGTGCGCTCCTTACTACAGAGGCTGCTCTGATCCCCAGGCTGCGGAGTGAGCATGCAGATGTGTCCTTGCTCATGCTGGGGGTAGGGAAGGCAGTCGGACCTCAGATCTGTGGTGGGTAGGGGGATGTAGCAGGCAGGATTCACATACTTGGTGCTGGCGCGCACTTTCTTACCTCGGGTATTTCTGAGTGTAACTGCAGCTGGTCCTGGCACCCAGTCAAGCATTTTCTGTTGATGTGGCCGGTACCCATGCTTGTATTCCTCTCTGGCTTTTGCATCCTGTGTAGAAGGAGGCCCCCAGAGCAAAACCCCGCGCCATTTTGTTGTTTGTAAAGGCCTTGGACCCTGCTGCTGTTTCTTCTGCATCTCCCTTCCCTGGTCGCCTACCTGGTTCCCTTTCTCATGAGCTGCAAGAAGAGCCAGTGAGAGATTCCAGGTTGTTTCCTTGTTTTCTCTGCATTGTGGATGCTGTTCCCAGTTTCTCGGTAGCTTCTCATTTTTCCTGTCAGTTCTTGCCCTATTCCTGGTGATGTGTGCCCCGTCCCTCCTGTTCCGTCTGTCCCCTCCCCCTCCTCTCTTTTTCAAGTTGTTTTCAAATTTCTGGGTACCAGATCTTGGAGAGGCTGAATTTTGCTACCTGCCACTACTCTACCATTTTATTTCTCTTTTCCTTCTATTTTTGGACCAGTGGTATAGATCATTTTTAATGACAGGACACTCAGAGTTTTTGCTGACAATTCTAGCCCATAGAGATTGTCTTATTATTCATTGATTTCTATAAATTTTGTTATTGCATTTACAGCAGCTTGCCTGTGAGAACTTACATTGACCATTTCCCATCCATTCTTTCAGGTATCTATTTCCCATTTTACTGTGTAAAGCTTTTTCTCATTAGCCCTCTGCTGCCATACCTCCACGCCACTCCCGGGGATCGATCCCAGGGCCTTCACAATGAGCTGTGTCTCCATTTTACATATTTCAACAGTATTTTTATTTTGACACAAAATTTCACTGAGTTGTCGAGACTGGGCTGGAACGTGCGCTTTTTCCTGCCTTGGCATCACTGAGTGCTCGGGTGGACAGGTGTGTGCCACCACGCCAGTGTTGGGGCATACTCTTCTCTGTCAGAGAACTTTCAGGTGGTTTTTATTTTCTGAGTGAAGTCCAACTCCTTCCTTATCTTGGTATTTTCTGAGTCATGTGTGTGTACTAGGAATGAACTCAGTCTTTTCCGAGGAACTACATTCTTTATTCTCTACTACTGCTACTACTACTACTACTACTATTTCTTCTTTTTTTAAAATTTAAAGAGAAAAAAAAACAGAATAAAGGGTAGCAACAATACAGAATTCCAAGGAAAAAAGGAAAAGAACAACAACAAAAAAACCTAAGAAATTATTACTTGACAAATTACATACTGACTTCTTGGAAATAGTTGTTCAAATTACAAAGTTAAAACATGTAAAGTAGACATTCAAACAGTGAGACTGTTAACCGTTCTGCTCCACGATCTGACAAAAACAGCAATATGATCATCCATCTTACCCATTCAAATATGCATGTAATTATATGAAAAGGGTAAAATTAAACACAGCAAAACAGAACAAAGCAGGTCACAAGAAAGCAATGTAAGAGACATAAATTTCAAAGCTAGACAATCAGAGATACTCACTCTCTATCGTATTGACTCTTGTTTTCTTCCAAATAGTTGTCCATATTGTCACATACAGGGAATTCACATGAAACAACATAGTATGGAATTGATCCAAGCAGGATGAGGAAGGCATTTCAGGTCTTCAAGACCAGACAATAGGGAAGCCAAGAATGGCTGTCATAGTGTCTTTTATTCTCTTCAAAATAGCTGTCCATATCTTCATGTGTGTGGAACTTAAACAAAACAACACAAGCTAAAATCACTTTGAACAAAGAATGATAGTTTTGCTGGATTTCACATCATGACATTATGGAATCAGCACTGGGTATTGTAGAGTGTCTTTTTCTTCCAAGTAGTTGTTCATTTCACATGTGTTATATAGTTGGTTCTTGTAAACTGTTTATAAACTCTACACATGCATGAGTCTCTACATGTATATCTATCCTTTCTGTATTAGAGGAAAAAAACAAAGCAAGACAAAATAAAACAATTCCTAGAAAAGCATGAAGCAAAAAGTCATATAAAACCACAATACAAGGTGATCTACAATGGTTACCCCGGTGTCTCAGCAGAGTATAACAACATTAATAAAAACGAAGCATTGGAGACATTATAAGACTTCAAAAGCAGGTAATAATCAAACCAGAGTGGGTATCTTAGTGAATCTTGTCATCTTCAGTGTAGTTGCCTATACTCTTAGACTTGATACTATCAATCATAGCAGATTTAAATAAAATCAGTCAATACAGAGTAGCAATCTAACAAACCAGATTCAAATAAGATCAGTCATGATAAGAAGGTATAATTTATAAAGGGCTTCAGATTAAGTTGATAGGAAATTAGGGATGATTACCGTAATATGTCCTCTTATTTTTGGGATAGCTGACCATGTCCTCAAGTCTAGTGTAAGTAGACAAACTGGAACAGCACGTAATCCATCCAAGCAGAGTGATGAGAATAGTATAGATTTTAAATCTTGTTACCCAATTAACAATATCCTCTGCCTTCCTTTTTTAGGCAATTCCTCCCCTTTCACTCCCATGGGGTACACTGCTTGTTTTGGGTCCACTGCCTCCCTATATGGAGCATCTCAATGGACCCTATCTCCTGATCTACTCTGCCTGTGTTTCTCTCTGTTAATATTTCAAGGCCATCTCTACTAGAGATTACAGCCAATCTTCTCTGCCTCATTTCTGTTATTCTATTTTTCTACCATTGGTTGTCTATTGTTCTGTTCCACTCTGCTGTCTGCCCCGTTCACTGAAGCCTCTGCCACTGTTCCTGAAATGCTCGTATTCTTTTTCTCTCTCTCTAAAATGTCCTTCAGTATTTTTTGTAGGGTGGGACTGGTGGTCACAAATTCTCCCAGTTCCTCTTTGTTGTGGAAGCATCTTGTTTCTCCATTAATTTCTAAAGAGAGTTTTGCAGGATACATCAGTCTGGGCTGGAGGTTGTTCTCCAGGGTTTGAATTGCAAGCTCTTCTTGACTTGGTGGTCTGTGTTGAGAGATCTGCCCTGATTTTGATGGGTTTTCCTTTATAGGTGATCTATTTCTTTTCTCTGATGGCTTTTAATATTCTGTTCTTATATTGAATTTCTGGGATCTTGATTATTATGTGTATAGGTGTAGCTCTGTTTTGGTTGTAGGTGGCTGGAGT
>PVJX010008624.1:9891-64660 GCA_004027295.1 Dolichotis patagonum
AGTGCCCCCCCTCCACCTCCTCCTGTTCGCTCCTCCCCCCTACTCCTTCAGGATCAATTTTGTTTAAATTTTTTGCCCCGATCTTGCGGTGACTCGGTTCACCCTCCAGGTCTTTTTTTTTTTTAATTTCTTTTTCTTTTTTTTTTTTTTTGGTTTTTATCTTATTTTCTCGGGGTTGCCCCCCTCTGGTTTGTGTTGTGTGTGGAAATGGCGAACTCGGCAAATACAAACACCGTGGTAAGGACGTGGTTCGGTGGCCGGCGGGGGCTTCGTGCAGGCGGCAGCAACGGCCGGAGCGGGCGGGGGCGGGGACAGCGGCGACTCCCGGCCTCGACCCCGCCGTCCTCCGCTTCCCGCCGCGGGCGGGCCGGGCCGGGCCGGGCGGCGGCGACGGCGGCGGGCGGGGGGGCGCCGGGGCTCGAGGGCGGCGGGCGGGCGCGCGGCGGGGCCGGGGCCGCCGGGAGGGCGGGCGCGAGCAGCCTCCGCGTCCCCGTAGGGCCCGGCCGCCGGTCTCCGCGGCGCCCGGGGGACCAGGCGAGGCCCGGGGCTGCTTCGGGGGTCCCTTCGGGTTTCTCCGGCGGTCGTGCTTTGGGAACCTCTACTGGGGCCATCTTATATCTTTTTTTTTTTAAAGAAAAAAAAAAGGACGAAGGTTGAAAAGCACTTATCTCAGTTCCTTCCGAATGGGTAAAATGGCGAAGGGGAAGCAAAACCCTCACCGTACCTTGCACTAGCAAAAGCACCAAAAACAAACAAAAAACCTGCTGTGGTCCAAGTGCCCCCCGCTTTCGCCTTGAAATTTGCCTACTTCCCGCTTGCCCCTTTTTGGTTCCTTGCGATCACGTAGGTTTGCAAAAAGCAGTCACATATATAACCTTTTCCGTCACCAACGCAATGTGATCACTCGTCCACCCAACTCCTTGTTTTTGTTAACGACAATAAAACACGTCCTTGCCCGGTCCCGAAGGCTGCAGCCCGGCCCGCGGTAGTCCGACCCCGTACCGTGGGCGCCGCGGGTCGATCCATCATGGCTGCGGCCGCGCACCCTGCTTTTGAGTCCCTCAGCCTTGTGGTCCTCCTCCCTTCGGCTGCCCTGTTTATATAGAGCCATTGCCGCTCTCTAATATAGACTCTGCCAGGATGGGAAGGTGCTTTTCAGGCCTACGTCACCGCCTCTCCATTTAAACACCAGATCGGGCTTTAAATAGTGAGAGCAGCTCCGAGCGGGGCTGGGAGGTGCGTGCTCCCGAGGCGAGAGCGGGCGCGTGCGGAGCGCAGTGTATTCCCAGCTCCTTTTCTTGCGGCTGGCTTTGCTTTCTCCGCCGATGGGCGCAGCGTTGAGAGCCTCAAGTTTTTGTTTGGCTGCAGTAGCAAGCTAGGATGTTTTGTCTTTTGTTTGTTTGGGGTACGTAATACCCGACTTGCCGTTCTTTTTTCTTTTCTTTTTTTTTTTTTTAAACAATTGTAGTTAAGATGGTCTGATAATTTTCCTTGGTGTGGAAAGACAGCTGCATTATTGTCAGAAATTTAAAAGGCTACGTTAATGCTGTAGAAGACTTAGGTTTGGTAGTATTTTGTTACTTGAGGTACAGTATGCAGGAAATGTGTGAAGAGGTGTAGTTCGTAGTATTACATTGTGTTTTCCAATAATTACATAGGCACAAAGCTTTTGACAGAAATACAAGACTAAAAAAATTCCATATACAGTATCTATATGAAGTCATGTCTGCGAAGGAGAATTGTGACACAGGAGTCTTACAGCAAACTTGCTTTTAAAAAACAAAAACTGGGGGATGTTTGTATTGCACTGGATGTTAACACAGTAACTTGCATAAAAATTGATCCAAATTACTTTCAACATTGTGTCATAGAACTAACACTTTTAAAGGAGTCTTCTAATTTATCACTTGATAATGCCACTCATAGGCCACTAGTTTGGAATATTTGTTTGTTAGAGCTGGGGACAAACCCAGATTATCTTATGTAATAAAATACAGTAAAAGGCAAAAAAGACTTTGGCTCAAGTAAAGCTTGGGATTTTAAATAATTTAGAAATTGGATATTTCAGATCGTATCTCTATACCAACCTGCTTTTAAAAACATCATTATTTTAAGGAACTTAAATTACATAAATTATGTTAAATTGTTCTTTGGGCATATACTTGAAGACAGTGCATTTCCCTTTTCCCTTCAGCATTAGTACTTTCCAATTGGCTAAGTGATCAAGTTTTGGGTTCATTAAGGAGCAAAAGCAAAGTTTTAAAGTATCATCGATTCATTAAATGGAGAGTATCAGAAAGAAGCAAAAATATTTTTAGGGGTGGCTACAGAAACATTAAAACATTCAGTTTTGAGCAGGGGGTGTGGATGCAAGGCTTGACCCTAAAATAAACATTTTATTTTTTTTAAAAAAAGTGTTACAGTGAAAGACTCATTGCCATTAATCCTCAAAATACTCCTCTGGACTTCACACACTTACGGCCAGCTTCACTTACGCCACTTAACACCACTTGAAACACTATTGCCACTTTGTGAAACAACTGGAAGTCCTGTTTCTTGAGTGTGCCTAGTTGTGCAGTTGTGGCTGCCTGGATACATCAGATGTGTTAAAAACATTTACCTTTCACGCTCATTTTGCTTTGGGGAAGAGCCAGACATTGCATAGTACCAGATCTGGTAATAATACTTAAAAAAAAAAGTGAGTGAAGACACACCATAATGTGTCAAATGTTTTGAATTGATTCAGGACATTGAGGCAGTCATGAAAAGACTCAAAAAGAATGACTTGCAGAACTGCTTCAGAAAGTGGCAAGGGTGGGATGAGTGTTTGAAGAGTGGGAATATTTTGAGGGGCATTAATGGCAGCATGTCTTTTACTCTAAGTAATTTTTAAACATGCTGTCGTTTTTTGCTCAGCTCTTGTATATATCGTCAGTTTGAGATCTGTCTTGCCAGTTTAAAATTGCATTGTCTGTTGATAATGCCTTGAGGAATCTTAAGGAGTAGAAAACACTTTAGATAAACTTTTATAATTTCGTAGTAAAATTGCTGTAGGTTAGATACCCATTGCCAGATGTATAAGGAGGAACTGTAGAGATGCAAATTTTGCTGATTAATAAAGTTTACAGGGACAGATTTGGCAGCATAAAACTGGTTGGTGAATAGAACAGATGAGTAAAAATCCAGATATTTTAATTATTTTGGTTGTAACAAAGGAATAGAAAAGAAATGAAAAGTTTTCATGGTTAGGGTGGACTGTCCTGACAAACTCATTGTATTTTTGGCTGGGCAAGGACTTTTTTTTTTGACACAGGGTCTCCTTTTGTATTTCAGGCTGGCTTAGGGCTCACTATATAGTCCAGGCTGGCCTCAAACTCTTGGCAGTCTTGCTTCAGCCTCTAGAGTGCTGGGATGACAGGTGTGTGCCACCACATCTGGAAACAGATTTTCTTAAGAAATTCCTCTAGGATGACACTGTCACTGATAGAGATGATAATGAAGCATTTATTTCTGTTTGAGGTTTGCTTATGAGGGCAAACCAGTGGTTTTATTGGATAGCTAATGAATTTTACCTTCAGCAAGATATAAAACACAAGTAATGGGAAAGCATTACCCCTCCCCCCCAAAAAAAGTTAGCGTTAGTTCTGTGATGCTGGATAAGATTTCTAGGGAGGGAGCTACTGCATTATCTGACGTGCAGACTTGCCTTTGTCGAACAAGTTAAAACATAGGATATGGATTAGGCTATTGTTCATACTCCCTCCTTTTTTGTTTTTTTTTTTAACTTTATTTAAAGTACTTCACATCTGGTCTCATTATATTCTTGTAATTATTTAGAACAGATCTGTCCACTTCTTTACCCTAACTGCATTACAAGTAATACCAACACAGTAATAGTAGTAATAATATAATGAACACACAGGTGTATTGATTTTGTTCCATTGTATCACTTGGGCAGGACTAAAAAGAGAATAATTGTGGTAAAGGGGTCAGAGTGCCTTGTTTCTCTGGGACCTTGAGACCTGTAATTGTGTGGGCATAGTAGCAGATTAATGGTATAGCTTAAAGGTACAGAGTAGGTAACAAAAAGAAGTGATTTCTAAACTGCAATATTCATTAGGTTGCTGGTTATTACCAAGTTTATGGTTAATTGGAAATAAGGTTTGTCAAAGTCTTAAGACTTTATGGCATGATTATTGGATATAACAGGAATTAAACCAAACATGAAACTGGAGCTATTTTTAAACATCATGTTAGGCTTTTTACTGCAACATAGGAAATTATTAACAAATTGTAAGGGCCTTGTATGTATAAGGACTTTCTGTTTTAAAATTGCATTAAGTCCATTTTAGCTAGCGCAAATAATGTTTATTGGAATAGCCGTTTCTTTAAGTTTTTAAATTCTAAAATACAATAATGACGGTCATATCTTTAAATTATAAAATATTTTAAATTATAAAATAAGTTTTAGATCCTTAGCAAAATAACTGTTGTGTTTTAAATTTGTGAAAACCTGTTAACAGTCTTTTAAAAGACTTTATTTTTCCTTTAAAGCCTAAATTATATAGGTCTGTGATTGAAGATGTTATTAATGATGTGAGAGACATCTTTCTGGATGATGGAGTGGATGAACAAGTCTTGATGGAACTAAAAACTGTGAGTTCATCTCTTTTTTTCCCATAGTTTCCCACCATTCTCTTTACCCAAAAATGAGTTTATAATTTTTCCATTAAGATGAATGTTTGACTTGAAGGAGGTAGGATAGTTTAGTGAAGGATGTTAGTTTTCAATTCAGTTCTACTATTAATTCTTCACCTGATGTTAGGGAAGGCACATTTTTACTTTTTTTTTTTATATTTCATTTTTGATAGTCACAAGTAGATTTAGAAAGAATCAAAGAAGTACATACTAAGAAGGTAGTACAGGTGCTCATAGGGTAAGATGCCAAGCTATTTTTGTATTTTGTTTTCCTTACATGTACGAATTGGTATACTTAAACTTGCACAGTTGTTTGAGGAGTAAATGTAAGTAATAATTATATAAAATGCATGCACAGTGCTTAGGAATAGCATCAGCTAGACTGTTGGACAACTAATATGCTATATTTTTTAGTCTAGTTACTTGCATGCATGTAACAGGTTTCTTAAAAAAATTTATGGCCCTAATATATTTATATTGTTGAATTTGTTTTAGGTTGTAAGGATCAAATAAGCGCTTAACAAAAGAATTTAAGGTTCTTGAGTCAGATCCTTGGTCAGTGGGCCAAAAGTATGTAAGGAGAAATATTTAGATTTCTTAAAATTAGATTTGTGGAATATTTTGCCCTGCGGGTTAGGTTTCAAAGTACAGTAGGTCTTTGGATTCGTGGGTTTTCTTCTGAGATTTACTAAATGCCCAAGTCTGAAAACTTGTTTGTCACTCTTTCACATAAAAATTATATTCTGTGAGGAAAAATAACTGGCTCACAACTCAAACACACAAATGCTTTTCCTTGAGGTAATAGTTCATAGGCAACAAAATTTTACTTTATGCATACTTTTCATTCTGATGAACTGAACATTAACAAATGTTACTCAGTATTGATGAGGTATATTGATATTTGAAAGATTTGCATATTTCATTTCAGTGACAACTTCATAATGTTAAAAATCCATTCAAAGTATAAGACAAATTAACTGATTTTATCGAATAGTATGAACAGCTCATTGGTATATGGTTTCAGATTTTTGTAGAATTTTTAAAAATGCATCATTCAAATACTTTTTCTTTTCCCAACTACCTGTTAGAGAGCAAATTATTTAACCAAACAGTAACATGAAGTGAAAGGGTGGCATGAGTCACTTCATACTTTTGATTTTATTTGGAAAATATGGTCACTGTGTTTTTAGGGGAAAGTCTTTATTTATGTTAATATGGTAATGGATATTTTTATTTCTAAATGAATTAATGAGAATGTTAAAATATTTGTTATATAATGTCTGTTCCAATAACTTTAGGTAGTATTCACAAACATAAAAGTGCTTTTGGGTCCTCAAAATTTTTGAGAGATAAAGGGTCCTGAACATAAAAAATTTTAGTACTGCTGGTTTAGAAATTGCATATTGAGTTCTATTAATGCTAAGGAACATTTGTTACAGTCTTGTTTACCTATTCAACAAAGATGTGGAGGCTGCAACTTAGCAACTCATTGTTTTAAATGAAACAGATCTCTATTGTGATAGAATGTGCCTTAGTGTGTTTAGGCATCCGCATCCGTAGGTAACTTCTTTACAGTTACCCACAGTCACAAATCTCACCGGGAGGAAGGAAAAAATTTGCCCTGAGGGAAATGTAAGGGCTATTAATAGTGAAAAGTAAGATGTCTAAAAATGTGAATGTGAGAATGCCAACTATGAGACATGAAGACATGAGTTGGAAGTACACTAACTACATACTGCTTAGACAGCAGGCAGTACCTCAGGGATATGACTAATAAGAAAATAAGCTTATTTTGATTCTTTAGTATTACTAAAGTAAATGTTTTATACTTTATATTTTCCTAGAGGTTGTGCTTACAGTTTTGGAACCTTAACATTTGTAGGTATAGAAAAATCAGTCATAAAAATTTTCAAGTAATTTACTCTAGGTCAGAGTAATGGTCAGTCTAGATTGTTATTTACTCTTGCTTTGCACAGTAAAAATCTGGAGAATTGATTTTTCCTATTGGTACCTATAGAAGAAATTCCAAAGAAAATAAATTATCTTTAAAGTCAAGTTACTTGACTTGTATTTTTGCTACATTAGATTTTTTAAATACACAGATCATGCAGTGATGTTTGATAAGATTTTGATGACAAAAGGTACAACTTACTCAAATTTGAATCCCTAGCCTTGACCACAATGCTTGTAATATGCAGTTTATATTCAGTAAATATTTAGCTGTACTGATAGGTAACAAATGCGGAGACTCTAACTAAACAAAATAGTTTAATATTTTATTTTTTAAATGAGTTGTATTCTTCTTGGTTGCAATAGAAATTAAATATAAAACTAAGACTAAAATGAGTTTGTCAATTTAATTCTCTACGATTTCACTAAAATTTCCAAAATATGCTCTAAATTTAACAGCTGGACAACCAGCACCATCCAAAAGACTTTTTTTTTTTTTTTTAACTTTTTGAGACAGGGTGCCACTGTGTAGTCCTGGCAGGCCTTGAATTCACTGTGTTCCCCAGATTGACCTCGGACTCATGGTGATCCTCCTGCTTCAGCCTCCTTAGATCTGGGATTACAGGCATGCACCACTACTCCCAGATCCAAAAGAACTTTCTACAGTAATGTTCTGTATTTGTATTCTCCATTATAGTAGTCACTAGTTGTGTCGTTATTAAGGACTTAAAATATGGGTAGAGGAAGTGAGGAATTTCATTTTTTATTTATTTGAGTTAATTTAAACTTAAATTACCACACATGCTTGGTGACTAACATATTGAGCCATGCAGCTTTGGACATTGTTGTATATTAATTTTATATTTTATGACTCATGAATAAAGATTGCATTGTAGTTTTAGCCCCTTTTTACAAAGCCATTTCTAGAGTTTATAGAAACTTGATAAAACTTATAGTTTGTAGTGTGAATCAGAAACGTGAGACTGTATGTAATTTTAAGAATTAACTAGAAAAAGTGATGGTTAAAAACATTGTGCCCATTGAGGTTAGTTAGTTCTTGAACTGCTACAGATCAGTGTGTGACCTATGGGAGACAAGATGTGTTAAAAGTAGCTCTGTCATTGTTGAGTGCATATGTGTTTGGATTGGTGAGTGGATAGGGGTGACAGTCTAAAATTCTCTGCAAAATGAATATTAAATTATTTATTTCCAGACTCTCAGATCTATTGGATTGAAACAGGCACTATGTGAAATGCAGAAACATTACCTTTCTTTTTGATAAAACAAAATGAGAAGAGTTTCCTCAGTTGGAAGTAAATGTGAAATTCAGTTTGGTTTTGTTGTTGTTTTTTGAAATTCAGTTTTATATGCCCCTAGTTCAAGTGCCTCTGCTCTGACACTATTGTATTTTGGATTGGTTAATTTCTGTAAGGGCTGTCCTGTTCATTTTAACAAGTTAGCAGCATAAATAGCTTCTGCCCACTAGATGCCAGTAGTATCCTTCAGTTGTGACTAAAATGTCTAACCATAACCAAGCCTCTCTATGGGCAAGGTGTAAAATCACCGCCAGTCGAGAGCCACCAAGAATGTGTTATTCCAAATGTACCCTTAATTATACATAGATACTTGATATGTACTTAGGTGTGTATGTAAATACTTGAACCATAAATTGAATAATTCATTTTTTACTTCCTTTGCTCTTAGGGAAACCTTCTGTTGCCTTAACATTTCTGGGAAGCCCCAAATGGAATTACTCATATGTTTTATTCAGTAACTAGATGTTTTATGAAAACAAGAGACTCCTGCAGAATTTCTAGCTTAGTATGTTGCCAGGAAGCAGTAGGTTCATCACATTTTATACATCAGAAAGTAGCATCACACTGTGCTTTGACGAGGATATTTAGCAAGTAGTAGAGATACAAATCTAGGTCTTTCATCTTTTATAACATAAACAATGCTGCATAGTAAAGAGGAAACTACCAGGTGCTCTGAGACTAGCAATCTTAGTTCAAAGATGAGAAGCTTGGCTTAAGGCTGGGACTGTAGTGAGGCAAGTGTGCAGTACTGAGTGCAGAACTCAAAGAAACACACAAGCCGTAAGACTGAGTCAGACTACCGGGTTGTATGGTAGTTCTGCCTAAGATGCTTCTTCCTCAGGCTATTTTTCTATAAAAAAGAGATGATATCTATTTTATAGGGTTATTTTGTGAAACATAAGTGAGCATATAAAATACCTATACACTGAACTCAATACATTTCAGTTACTAAAATGTCTACTCAGCATGTATACAAATACATATCTTAGTCATTTGGGGAACAGAATATAAATTTTCTTTGTCAATTTTAGACACCTGGACAAAGATTGCAAAAATAGAGCTACAAGAAATAATAGTTACTTGGGAAAAAAGGAGTACTGAAAAGTTAAGGAAAGGATTCTTCCAATTTTCTAAGCAAAACAAATAAGTTCTGAATTCCTAGTTGTCTTCCATAGTATCACTGTGTAATACTATAGCATAGTGAGTACTGTTGCCATAACAATGTTACATTTGTTATTAACCAGTAATTAAAACATAGGCCTTTTTGTTTTTTTCCTTTAGTACTGGAGATTGAACCCACAGAGCTTTCTCACTGGTTTACCTGGAGCTTTCTCACTGGTCTTTTATTTTTATTTCGGGATAGGGCCTTGCTAAATTGCCTAGGCTGTCCTCAGAGTTGTAATCCTCCTTCCTTAGCCTTCCAAGGTGCTGGGATTGCCAACTAATTTCAGACATTTTAAAATTGTATCAAAATATTACATGTTTTAGCTCTGCCTGGTAGCACACACCTATTTGAGCCTAGCCTGGACAATTTAGCAACTTATTGAGACTGTCTCAAAATTTTAAGGTGGGTATTCTGGGAATGTAGCTCAGTACAGAGATCCTGGGTTCAATCCCCAGTACCACCAAAAAATAAAAAATAGGTATAAAATGAAATTGAAGAAACACTGAACATACAGTTAATTCAAATTTTACATTATTTGATTACTAAGTTCAGTTCTTAATAATGCTAACATGATACTATTTTGATATTTTTCATGTTTCCTAGCACAGTGTTATGGTTCTTGCTAAGTGCTGATTCTCAGTGGACTACTATAGTAACCCCTGCAGAGCTTTTGGAAATGTTGGGCTGTGTTCTGTGTTACATGACTAGTGGACACCTTTGCTGTTTCGTAGGCAGGAACTGGGAATGTTGCATTTCATGTACATTTCCTATGAGGCTGGCTGATAAGGTAAAGAATTGCCCTGCCTAAAGCGTTTGTAGCATCCTACAGAGAAACGCTATTCTGGAATAGTTCGTTTTACCATTTTTTTGTCTTTGAATTTAGTATTAGATGGCTAGTAAATTTTTAGTCATTTATTGGATCCTAAATAAGGCAGTCTGCCCTGATGATGTTCATACTTAATAAAGTAGACTCAGTATGGTAAGTGCAAACATAGAAGACTAATATACATCAGTAGTAAGTGATTTTCTTTGAAGCTATGTGACTTTAACTGTTGTTTTGGGATCTGTGAGAGAAAACCATTGATCACAGGGAATAAAGTGTAAGATTAGGTATGTTATATTTTGGGAAATATGCCATGCTAAAGAAGTTGGTATTTAGAATGGGAGAGAAAATATAGGGTGCTAATTAAATGCATACTTGGGGGTTTCTGCTCCAGAATGAATGTCTGACTTTATAGGGATAGTAGAATGGGATCCCAGAATCTGCTTTGTAAGTGAATACAGTAGGTTTCCTTTATGCAGTTTCATTTTTTTGAGATTTCAGTTACAAGTGGTCACTGTGGTTTGAAAATATTAACTGAAAAATTCCAGAAATAACCAATTCACAAATTTTCTATTGTACATTGTTTTGTTTGATACCGGAAATTGAACTTATGACCTTGTGCTTGCCAGGCAAGCGATTGTGCCGCTGAGCTAAATCCCCAGCCCTTGTACATTATTTTGACTAGCATGATTAAATCTCTCTCCTACCAGCCCCATACTGGCCCAGGATATGAGTCATAAAAATAAGTTTAAAAACATTTTATTAAAACATTAATCAATTGTGCCTTTTGTTTTTTACCTTCATGTTTTGACTCAAAAGAGATTTTCTTTTGGAAGAAGAGATATGTGAGGTTTGGGTGATAGAGTAAGAACCTTACTGTATGTAACACATTAATGTGTTTTCTTTGACATACAAGTGCCTATTTTAATGGTATGTTAGGCTAGGAGCCCACTTCACAGAAATGAACCAGACAGATTGGAGCTCTTAGAAAACAGTGCTTGGGAGATACAAAAGGAAACCAGCTGTTTTTTAATCTGGAGTTTGCAGAGACCTAGATTTATTAGCTGGAAGAAAGTAATTGTATCCAGTTTTTCCTCTTTTTAGATGAGGAAAATGCCTAATCAAGATAAATGATTTTAGGCTTATTAGGTAAACAAAGATTGACTGATTTCCTGACATCTAGGGTAATGCTCCATTATGCAATTAAAACTTTCCTTATCAATAATATTAACTGATTTTTGATCGCTAACTTTAGACTCTCAGTGTTTTTATATGACTATAGCCATGAATTTTCACAACTATCATGAAAAAATATGGTTACTATCTCTAGAATAGATTTCAGGCAAGATTAAATATAAGGTCATTAAATGAATTGGTTGCTAAATGAGGAATTGTATATAGTATATACATTACAACATTCAGAACAAAGAAGTGGTCAAAGGAAACTTTACGTTGGTGACTGCTTTTATTTGCATGACTCTGACATGTAGTACTGTAATGTATAACAACATAAAATTATAATACTATACAGTACAATCAGCAAAAATTACAGTACTGAATAAACAAGGTACATGTTGTACCAGAGAAGACACTGAAACTCTGTCAACGAGACATACACAACTGTACTAAGAAAAGACAGGTTGTAAATCTGAGCTGCAGGCTGTGTCAGAATAGTCGTTAAACAAGGAATTTCTGTACTGGGCCTTTTAGGGAGATGGTGCACCAGGAAAATTGTTTACTATTTCATTAAGCTGTTAGAGACGTGGTAGATTTGTTATTAGTAAGCGGGCATAAATCTAGAATGTTTAGAATGGGAAAGGGTTGGGAGATGAGTAAAAATCTCTGTATGGCAAGGACTTAAAGGATCTGCCAGAAGCCTTGGATGAGTGAGGCAGTGTCCCAACAGCAGACTCCAGAGGAGAAAAAGGGTGTGTAGATTTGCAAGCAAAATGACCAAATTGTTTCGTTTGTTTTTATTTTCAAGGATTGGTTTGTGACTTGTTGGGAAATTTCTTACAGAGTTGAGGTTTTAGATTGAATATTAAATCTGATAGGAAATGTATTAGGGAGAAGCATGAAATAGTTGGATTTTCACTTCATTGCCCTTCATTGATTTCTTCTTATCTATCCTACAGCAAAATGAAAAAATGCAAGTTGAGTATCACTTACCGGAAATGTTTATTTTGGATTTTAGATTTTTGCCATATTTATGTGTATATAATCAAATTCAGTTGTTTCATGTATACCTTATATTCTTAGCTTTAGAGTAATTTTGTACATGAAGCAAAATTTCATGTTATAGAATTTTCCAATTGTGGCATCATGTCAGTGTCCAAAAAATTACAGATTTTAAAGCATTTTATTTTTTTGAATTTTTGAATTTGAAATGTTCAACTCAACTTATAGAAGTCCATAAACCAAAAATAGAAAAAAATGATTGTCAGTCTTTGCCATAATGGGAAAGACCATCAAATACTGCTGTTTCTTTTTCCTTATCTGTAAGGTTAGATGGATGAAAAGTTGGGGCTTTTCTACTTGGGTAATTGGCTCTATTGCCTCTTTGTTTCTCATTCTTCCAATTTAAGAAGAAATAATTTTCTGTTCTTTATTATTTAAGAAGCAGAAAATTTTGTATGAAGCAAAGAATTGTATAAAGTGTTTAATAATGGTTTTGATATTGTAGAAGACCTTTTTTTTTTGCGGTACTGGGGATCGAACTCACGACCTTGCACTTGCCAGGCAGGTGCTTATGCCGCTGAGCTAAATCCCCAGCCCTAGAAGACCGTTTTTTAAAAAGACAGGATCTCGCTATGTGGTTCAGGTTGGCCTTGACTCACTGTGTAGCACAGGCTGATCATCGTGATCCTCCTGCCTCAACCTCCCAAGTGCTGGCATTACAGGCAGGTGCCACCATGCCCAGCCACAAGATAGTCTTTGATTACTAAAAACATTGTCACGAAACTGTTCAGCAATACCTGCCAGTTAAAAAATTATTATTATTATTATTATTTTTGGTACCGGGGATTGAACTCACGACCTTACGCTTGCCAGGCAGGCGCTTAAGCCACTGAGTTAAATCCCCGGCCAGTTAAAAAATTATTGTAGAAAATTTGTTGAAGATATAAAAAAAAAAAAGGAAAATTCTTTACTACTCTAAAATGCAGTAAGGCTTGAATCTTAGTTTTCATTGTTTTTACTTGCCTAAGAATGATTGGGCTGGGCATGTTCGTGCGGGCCTATAATCTCAGCCTGTAATTCCAGCACGCAGGAGCTCAGCAAGTTTG
This sequence comes from Dolichotis patagonum, assembly GCA_004027295.1. Taxonomy (NCBI): domain Eukaryota; kingdom Metazoa; phylum Chordata; class Mammalia; order Rodentia; family Caviidae; genus Dolichotis; species Dolichotis patagonum. The sequence continues at coordinate 23,128 of PVJX010008624.1, forward strand.
AGGCTAGCTAGCACTACATAGTGAGACTGTCTCAATCAATCAATCAATCAATAAATAAAATGAAATTGATGATTGGTTGTATATTCTGTGACTATCAGTTTTAAAATGGAAAAATTTAGTGAGACATTATGGCTCGTGTCGATGGCCCCAGCTTCTGGGAGTCTGAGACGAGAAGATCAAAAATTCATATCCAGTCTGGGCAGGTTAGTGAGATCCTGTCTTAAAGACACAAAGACTGGAGATGTAGCCTACTGTAATGGCCCATTTCTACCTAGGAGAGGGGGGTGGGTATGAAACTAGTAAAAATACATTTTGTCCAAATGTCCAGAGTTACATAATTTCTTTTTTTGATAGCAAGAATCAAACTCAGACCCTGCACTTGCCAGAAGAGTTATGTAATCTTATTTCAGTAACAAATCTTAAATGTTCTTTGTCTTAGCTATGGGAGAGTAAACTGATGCAGTCTAGGGCAGTAGATGGATTTCACTCAGAAGAACAGCAACTCCTATTGCAAGTTCAGCAACAGCATCAACCCCAGCAGCAGCAGCACCATCACCACCACCACCACCAGCAAGCTCAGCCTCAGCAGACAGCACCTCAGCAAGCACAGACCCAGCAGGTTCTCATTCCTGCGTCTCAGCAAGGTGAGACTGAGTTTGTTTTCCTGGGTGAGCCTGAAAGTTACCGTAGTTTTTCCTCAAGAAATACTCTGGGTTTCTTGAATCTTCTTTTTAAGAGGTGCTCAGTAAACAAAAGATTACATTATTTTCTTCCAAGAAAACTATACTGTAAGTAATATGTCAGTTCATGAATGCTGCTTTTCGCAAACAATTCCATTCGCAAGCAAAAACATTCAACAGAATTTTGCTTCCTTTCACAAACTCCACATTGGATAAGAAACACAACCATGCTATCTTCCCTGCACAAACACAAGGACAAACATGGCTGGCTACCTTCCCCCAAATCGTAAAGCAAATTAACTGAGATACCACTATATATATAGTGATGTATTTCCTGAAAAAGTCTAGTCTCTAGAAGTTATTACTAGGAGCTTCATTATTTTGTTTGATAAAATAGTTACCTCCTTTCTTTATGATGCATATTCCTTTAGAGACATGTTTGAGTGTAGTTTTTATCCATATGTTTTAAACATTGGTGGGGTTTTATAATGTTGGCAATCTGACATTCAATTCCACATTTATTTGTACAAGCCTAAATTGACAGATTACTTTAAAGAGTGGATGACAGTATATAACATAATACAATTTGTATTACTTGTGTAAAAGTAACAAATATTTACACTGTATGCCCATAGTACTTTGCAATGCTCAAGTCATTGTATAGTCTTGCGTTAATACTTTATGTGGGTTTTGTGAAATAGCTTTTAGCTCCATTTCACAGCTGATGATAATCTTGGCCTGAAGGTTAAGAAGTTTGGTTCATTGCAGGTAGCAAGTATTTTTCTCTACTGACCAACCTTAATTCAGTTACAAAATTTCCTGAGCATTCTAATTTGATGACTCTTAATTGTAATTGGAGAGGAGTGATGGTAAATGAAAAGTTTAAGGTAACCATTTAGTTAACCTCTTTGTCTCATCTGATAATACATGTAAGACAGAAACTTGACAGTAACATGCAGTAGAAAATTCTGTTTGGGTTATTTTACTATTCGTATCAAAGACTTTGAATATCTTATTTTAAATTTGTGCCTTATATCAAATCATTGTATCTTTTTCATCTTTGATGACTGTTCCTCCTATTGCTTTCAGTTCTGGCAGTGGGATTTTAAGTCATCATAAATTGAAATTTGATTTTCTTCACTCAGAGAATATTAGGATAATGGGATTATCTGTCTATTCTCTGAAATTTGCGATATCAGACAATTCCCTTTACACTTAAGTAATATTGCCATTATTTCTGAGTTGTATTTTTAGGCAGTTGGTGAGAAACATGATTGTTGTAGTTGTCAGGTTAAAAAAAGGACTATGTAAATTGAAAGAAAAGTTTTAAGTTTTTGATCTTATTCTTAATGAATTAGCAACTCATTCTAACAGTGGTATATTAGTTAAGTAAAACACTGAATAAGGCAAGATTAATTATATTTGAAAATTCTAATTTATTCAGAATACACAAAAACATTTCTTTAAATGTTGACTATCTTAGTTTTCATGTTTCTCTTATTATATCCTTGTATTATAATCAGTATTTTTATTATTTTCCAGTATAGAGTCGACATAACAAAACTGTTAAGTATTCTAATGCAGAAAATTGAAAAACATAAAATCTAACATGGATATGATTTATGTGACTATGAGATAGCCTCATGTTTCTTTGTTTGCATTTGTACTTGTTTTTTCTCTTAGCCGCAGCACCACAAGTTATTGTTCCTGATTCTAAGCTGATACAACATATGAATGCCTCAAACATGGTAAGACATAGGACATAACACTTAGATTGGCTTAACGTAGTCTAATTCAAATTGTGGATTTGCCTAGGTATCAGGATATTAACAATTTAAAATTATTGAAGACTTGGACAAAATAACCCCACCACTCCCCAATTTAAATTTTCTAAATATTGTACTTGGCAGCAGTTCTAAAGTTTAACTTGGTACTTAGGCATTAAGATTCACTAAATTAAGCAGTTTTAAGATTCACAAATTACGCAGTTTTCTGTTAAAAAATACCAAAAGGATAGTGTTTTGTGGTAGATATTTCAACTGCTGTTTTTGAAAAGCTGTAGGCCTGGGGCTGGGGATTTAGCTCAGCAGCATAAGCACCTGCCTGGCAAGCTTGAGGTCATGAGTTCGATCTCTGATACTTAAAAAAAAAAAGAAAAGCTGTATACAAACCTTGGGAGAATTGCAGATTTCTACATGATAGTAGGTACTGTAATTTTTAAGTTGACAAATATCAAGGGTCTCTATATTTCCAGCTCTACCATATAAAATTGTGGAATTCCATGGTAAACACAAGAACTTTTATTCAGAAAAATTCAATGTAATTCTAAGTTCTTAAAAAATCTTTTTAACCTTCATCCTTTAGGAAAAAAAGGTCTCACCGTGATTAAGGACATCTACAGGAATTTGTTTCAGGAATAATGGAAATTAAAATGGGGACAACACAAATTTACAGGCAGAAGCTTTCATTAAGGGAGAAAAGAAAATAGGGAAAAGACTTCCTCTTGAAAAGAGTAGCTAGGGCTGGGAATTTACCTCAGCGGCATAAGCGCCTGCCTTGCAAACACATGGTCATGAGTTTGATCCCCGGTACCGATTAAAAAAAAAAAAATCAACAGAAAAAATTAGCTAAAGGAAATACAAATCTGCCTGAGAAGAACAGACTGGCCTATTAACCAAAAAAAATGAGACCAACTTGGTGGGCTAGTGGGGAGGAACTTTCAGTTGTGTCATCTGTAAGGCCTCATGTTGTAGGAGATTCCCTCAGCAACTTTTCTTACCGTAGTTGGTGATATCCTGGGTTCCTCTTGTGTCACAGTGCGCTTGGTCCTTAGGCTATACCAGTGAGACACGAGGCTGTGCCAACCAGAACTGCAATGGAGTCCTGCTTTGGACTTGTGGGATCAGACTGCTCAAGGGGCAAGGAGGGCTGAGTTGCAGTGAGAGTAGGGAATAAGAAAAGGACAAATACCATACACTGTTAGCCAAAGAGGATGGGGAAAGAAGTATCTCCACTTTTAGTGAGTAGCAGGTCATGTGTTAAGGCCTGAGGATTGCTATCATGTCCCTTGAGAGTACCTGTGCCATTTCACTCATAGGTTTGTATTACAGTTTGTGTTACTAAGGTAAGACTGTTTGCCGTAGAAAAACTCAGAAGTCATTTTAAACCAGATTTTGGCATTATGACGTGGAATGTCTCTCTGAATAGTAAAAATTTTAAATGTGTTGGGAAGAGAAGTAGAAATTAATACTATGTTTAAATATAAGAGATTTGGATAAAATCAGTGGTCCATTTCTTATTAGTTAGATTTCTGGTTCTGAAGGGCACGTGGTGCTGGGTATGGCGGTACGTACCTGTAATCTCAGTACTTGGGAGGCTGAGGCAGGAGGATAGCTTTGAGTTCAAGGCCACACAGCGAGACCTTGTCTCAAAACCAACCAACCAACCAACCAACCAATAAATAAATAAATGGCTTATGTATTTAAACAACTCATAGGTCAGAAAATAGATTAGCATTTACATGTATTTTAGCATTTTATTAGCATTTTATGTATTTTTAATCACTGCTTTTTCTGTGAATTTTACATATCCAGAAAATCAGTAAAGGTACTTTTCCAAAAAACAGTATTTGGATTTTTGTTGGTTTACATTATTATTATTCCCAATTTATAAATATTCAGTGAAAATACTTCTGATTTTTCTAATGACTTATTGAAAAATCAAGTGATTTCATAAAAGTGTATAGTGGAAGTATAATATTTGGCAGAAGGCTATTTGGGAGAGTTAGCGCAAACTACTTGCCAGCTACTAGTTTTGAAATGATCTATCTAATGCATTATGTTTGAGCAGTTTCATAAAAATATAAGAAAATTTCAGTAATTAAAATTTGTGGGTGATATATCATTCAAATGTTTATTGGTGAACTTGAACGTGTAGAAAGTGTGTGAGTAGTTATGTACCCTATACAGACACTACCATGTTAGTTTATTTTTAGAGATAGCTCTGTTATCTCTAAAGTATGAATTATAGGCATTTAATGTTTGTAAATAATGTTTCTCACTAGTAAGTGGTTGTTTAGTATGTCAGACATACTAAATGTAGATTACCTTCTTTAACCTATGTAGACTTTTTAAAAATTGCATGGTTGGGTATCTAACTTACAGATGGATAAACCTGTTAGAATTTCAGACTCAAGGTAAAGGAATTACTTAAGCTGAGCAAGCGGCAACAATGAGTCTGTTTTTGTAGATTTTTTGAGACAGGGTCTCGCTATGTAGTCCAGGCTAGTCTTGAACTCACTATAGTTCATGCTGGCCTCAAACTTATGGCAGTTCTCCTGCCTCAGCTTCCTGAGTGCTGGGACTGCAGGTGTGTGCCACCGTGCCTGGCCAAATCTGTTTTCTTGAAAGCTGTACTTTGAACCCAAATTAGATAGTAGTTGTATCATTAACTCAGTGTAGTATACTTTTCCAAGTCGTGTTGACTTCTCTGATATTAGTATCTTCAAAATGTATATATATTTATTTGTCTAAGTTTATCCAAATATGAGTGCTTCTAAAAATGTACAGGTTAAATTGACTATACAGAGCTTTGATACTTTGAGGAAGAAAGAAGGGAGAAGGGAAAAAGACATATAGTTAATAGATAAATGAAAATATTTAAAATACAGAATAAAGAAACGGACAATGATGTAATTCTTCTGAGGGAAAGCAAGAGGAAAAATGACGTATCCAGAAACAGTAAGTCAATTTATTTTTGGATTTAAAGAAATACAGAATATAGTTCTAGATACTCTGTGTATGTATGTTATATGTAAAATATTGTTTAGCTCCATTTTAAAATATAGGAATTAAAAAAGTAATGACTTTTCTAAGTATTTTAAGGCTTTTAAAATTAATCTGTTATTAGTATAGATTGAGCATCTCTAATTTGAAAATCTGAGATCCTGCCAAGTGTCATGACACATACCTGCAATCTAGCGTTCTGGGAGGTTGGATAGGAGAAGCCCAATTTGTCAGGATAGCTCAGAGTGGAGGTTATGGGTTCAATCCCCTGTACCACAGGGTGGGCAAAAAGACAAAACAAGAAAATGTGAAATCCAAAGTGTTCCAAAATTGGAAAATTGGAGAACTCACATGATACAAGTGGAAAATTCTATACCTGACCTTATATAAGAGTTACAGCTAAAACTCAGGGCTCACTGAGAACGTGTAAAATTACCGTCAGGCTGTATATATAAAAATGTGTATGAAACATAAGATAATTTCCTGTTTTAACTTGGATCCAGTTCCCCAGGTATGTATATGAACATAAAAATTCAAAATACAGAGCACTTCTGGTTGTAAGCATTTTGGGTAAGGGATGCTCAATGGATATGTATTTCTGATGCTAGTATGTTTCTTTTCTTTTTTTTTGGACAATACAACATCTTAGAAGGATAGGATCGCCAGCTATATTCTTCAATACAATGTTTTCAGTGATGATCTGGTTGATTCTAGTAGAAATTTCGAAAATTAAATGAAGATACAATACTTACAATTTTGCCTCAAGTGTATTAGTGGAAGAAATTGAGTTTAGGGGCTGGGGATGTAGCTAAGTAGCAGAGTGCCTGCCCGTCAAGTGTGAGGTCCTAAGTTCCATTCTCGGTACCAGAAGAAAAGAAATTGAGTTTAAGGAGACAACAAATGGGAAAAGAAGCAATAATGTGAGTTACGTATTGTCTGTTGTTGATGTGGGTATGTCTAAGAATGTACAGGTTAGATTGAGTATAGGAAGGCCTTAATGAAAATTGAAGAGGGAGGTTAAAAAAAGAAGCTTACCTGTGAGATTTCCTTAGAGTATGTTTCTTAGCGAAAAAAATACAAACAAATCAAATAATTACATTGCTTCTTAAAATACAATAATCAGGTTATTTAGGCTAGATGGTCTCATTTAATAACATGGGATTTAGAATTATATTAGAATGTTCTGTTTTGATGTGTACTAAACAAAAAATTTTGTGAGTCAATGAAAATGTGTTAGAGAACCAGGGATTTAGCTCAGTGGCATAAGCGCCTACTTTGCAAGCGCGAGGTTGCAAGTTTGATCCCCGGTACCAAAAAAAAAGAAAAGTGTTAGAGATAAACTGAAATACTTTTATGTATGTTTGTGATTTCTGTATTTTTCATGATTTTTATATTTTCAGAGTGCTGCTGCTACTGCTGCTACCTTGGCACTCCCTGCCGGTGTGACTCCTGTTCAACAGATACTAACAAATTCAGGTAAATAAGAATAATGAGTGAGACCATTTCAGAAAATGGTATCTAACCTGTGTTTCATATTCCTTTAACTATTTGGTTTAGGTTATTAAAGTAACTTTGAGGGCTGTCCTCCAAGCAGCTGTAATCATTATTGAGAAAATGAAAATTGCTCTTGAGAAGTACTCTTTAATCAATCTTGTTTTTGTTGTTGTTACAACAAATTAGGGACTTGTGTGGCTACATGTTTTATTAATCTATAATTTATTCACTAGTTAATTCAAGATTCTGAGTCATCTAAAGCAACCCACTTGTGAGGTACTTGGTTCTGTGTATATCAGCTGGTCATACAATTAGTAACACATGGGACTGATCATTAGTTCAGCAAACTTCGATTGCATTTTGCAGTTTGAAGCAAAGTACTATGATGCTTGCTTGCTTGCTTGCTTGCTTGCTTATTTATTTATTTATTTATTTATTTATTTATTTATTTGTACCGGGGATCGAATTCATGACCTAGCGCTTGCCAGGCAGGCGCTTATGCTGCTGAGCTACATCCCTGGCCCCTGATGCTTTAATTTAATGAACTATTACGCATTTATTTTTAAAGTCTCTAATCTGTTCTGGGGTTTTTGTTTGTTTGTTTGTTTTCTTTGAGATAGTGTCTTGCTGGTCTTGAACTCACTGTGTAGTCCAGCCTGGTGTGGGATTCAGGGTGATCCTCCCACCTCCTCCTTTTGGGAGCGGAGATTACAGGTGTATGCCCCACACACTCAGCTTGTAATCTGTTCTTGAATCCTTATTGAAACCAGTTGCATGAGAATAGTACTGTACATATGGAAAAATAAAACTTAAGCAAAATATTTGAGCATGCAGAGAAGATAGGGAAGGTAAAATGATTACAAGTGATGACTCTCAATAAGATTTTTGGACTTCCACCTTAATTTCTAAATTCTTTGGTGATTTGATAATCCCGTATTATTTTGAAATGGTTACTGCTAAAATGGTAACTTGGAATACTTGGTGTTTTTTTTTTCAGGCCAGCTTCTTCAGGTGGTCAGAGCAGCCAATGGTGCCCAGTATATCTTTCAGCCTCAGCAATCAGTGGTTCTGCAACAACAGGTTATACCACAAATGCAGCCTGGTGGTGTACAAGCTCCTGTTATACAACAGGTAAAAAAGAGTTTTAGTTGTGAATCCCTTAGTGTTCTTTTTTCATCTTCTGTATGGGCTACTTGGGTGGTTCTTCTCTTTTTCTCCTTTCCCCTCCAGTACTCTAGACCCTGTTGTTTTAAAGTTTTGTGGTATGTCTTGCAGCTTAATTTATGGTCAGCATGTTTAAAGCTGAACTGTTGTCTGATTATCCTTTGTTACCATCCTGGATACGGTTCTCTGTCAGGACCATGCCAGTCCATTCAGTCTCCTAAGCTAGTCATTTTGCTTTCATTCAGCAAGTAGTTACTGGATCCCAGGGTCTTTCCAAGGGGTGGAAAGATAGACATGACTAGTTTGATGATGCTTATGAGTTTCCTGGAAGGGTAAAGGGAAGTTCTCCCTTGATCTCCAATACCCAAGGAGGTACCAACAGTGCTACCAATTTTTTTTTAACCACTTCTTTTTAGTAGTTTTTTCTTTGAAGTTTTGCCTTGTTTGCAGTCTTTATTATATTTGAAACTAGTTTCCATAATCTGTTTTCATAGTTTATACTGTCACAATTTATTACTAAAAATACTGTATTATCCTCTTAACCAATTTCCCTGCCTTAGTCTTCTGTCCTCCTAACCTGATTGGGTTTGCAGGCTGGTTTATAATCTTCATAGAGATGTTAAAACCTTTTAGTGATTTTCAGTTGCCTGTTGGAAAAAGTCTAAAGTTTTCAACATGGTTTATAAGATTTAAAAAGAAAAAAGATGAGGCATGTTGTTTCTTTGAACTCTCCAGGTTTATCTGTAGCCATGTCCCCAGTTTCTTGCTTTAGCTGCAGTTTGAAGTTCACAAATACTTGTACTGTACTTACACGCCAAGTGTTATACTATCATACGGCAAGAACAAAAATGAAAGAGGTGTGGTTATTTCTTAACAGAGCTTAAGTACTTTAAAAAAATAATTTCAGTATAATAGTACTATGATGATAGAGCCATGATTAGAAAATAGGACTATTAATCCAGCCTGATTACAACTTCCAAAAATCATGTGCTGTTGTCACTTGTGGGTTTAATTTGACATTATTTTATTTAGAATACTGCCTTTGGCCTTCTGTCCCACAGCTCCTTCCACTCCTTGCAGATAAACCAAACAAAAAAGCCTGGCTAATTTCCTTATAGCATAAATAGAGACTGAAGTATTACTTATTAGGAAAATAATGTTGATCATTCCTGGTCCTCCAAGCTAAAAGTGGTACCTTCTTCTCTATTCTCAAAACAGCCTATCCTGCAGGTTGTTTCCTTTACCTGAAATGCTTAGGATTAGGAGTGTTTTGGATTTTGGAGTTTTTCCAGATCTTGAAATACTTACGTCGGTTATTAATTGAGCATCTTTAAATTGAGTATTTAAAATGGAGTGAAATCCCCTAATACCTTTGCTCTATTATAGTATCATTTTTAGTTGATTTTGCTTTATTTGTCTTGCATATTCAGTCTGTAATTTTCTTAAATGAAATATTTATATTCCTTGAACCTGATGGCAATAACAGTCATTCAGTACTTTCAGTTTTTAATGACTATCAATGTTAACTACAATCCATATAGTCAATATTTGTTGATGTATTGAGGCTGTAGTTTAGTTTAGAATCTTAGAATGGAGAACCTAGAAAAACAGTGGATGTGGTGGTGCACACTTAGAATTTCAGCACTTGGGAGGCTGAGGTGGCAGGGTTGCTATGAGTTCAAGGCCAGCCTCAGCTACGTAAGTGAGCTCAAGGCCAGTCTGCACTACATGGTAAGGCCCTGCCTCAAGCCAAAAGAAAGTGGGGGGTGGGGAGCCAGGAAGGAACTTTTTCCCCCACAAATCCATTTTATTTCAGGGATTAAAAAGAAAAAAAAACTGCAACAAAATTTCAAAACACATTAATCAGAGGGAGCTTTTTTCTTTAAAGGTGGGAAATTTTATTGGAGGAAAGAAACAGGGAATAGGATAGCTCCTGAGAGAGAAGAGAGATAGTGTTCATGTTAGTTTTTGCCTAACTAACAAGGCAAAACTTGGATAGAAGAATCTGAAGAGTTTTAAGTAAGATTAATCTCACATAATTTTATCTCACATCAATTAAGTCGGAATATTGAATAGTGGAGTCTGTGTTCTAGTACTTTCTAAGGAACTAGCTGGTCCTCATTTGCTGCCAGTGTTGAGTTAGGATCATCGATCCTAGTCTAGCAGTGAGATGACGAGCTTACAGTAGTCGAATGACTCACATCTGCTTTATCTGTATCTGATCTTCACAAAACTGGATCCAGATCTTCAAATTTTCGTTTCACTTTTCATGTTGAGACAGTAGAGTTTAATTAGCATAAACAGGGCTCTAGACTACTACAAAGTCTAGATTCTGATTTTTTCCTCTTAGTGACAAGCTTTACAAGTAACTAAACCTTTCTATATACCTCAAGCCATAAGCTAATGACTTGTATAACTTTTGGCCTGTATAAGAATGTCTGACACAGAGTAAGTGCTGAATGAAACAATGAGCTTTAGGTAATCTTTTTCTTTGAGAGTTTTGAATGATAAAGTGGAAATGTGGTGGGTCACTACATTACACATTGCTTTGTACTTTACTAGTTGTAACTGTGTATGAGATAACAGCCATTTCTGATGATTCTTTAACATTTGGACCACTTTCTTTCTACGGTATTTGATTCTCTACCCTGTTCCTCGTATGTGGTTTTCTTTTGCTTACTTAGGTTTTAGCCCCTCTTCCTGGAGGAATTTCACCACAGACTGGTGTCATCATCCAGCCTCAGCAAATCTTATTCACAGGAAATAAGACTCAAGTTATACCTACGACAGTGGCAGCCCCTACTCCAGCACAAGCGCAGATAACTGCAGCTGGTCAGCAGCAGCCACAGGCACAGCCTACCCAACAGCAAGCGCCGCTGGTCTTACAAGTTGATGGAACTGGAGATACATCATCTGAGGAAGATGAAGAAGAAGAAGAAGACTATGATGATGATGAAGAGGAGGAAAAAGAGAAAGATGGAGCTGAAGATGGGCAGGTGGAAGAAGTAAGTTCATAGCAAATACTTGAAAAGAGAATTTGTTCAACCATTTCATGTTTTATTTGGTTCTGAAAGATGAATTAACAACTTTTTTTTGGTTTTTTTGGAGGCCATTAGGAGGCCATGTTTTATTTGGTTCTGAAAGATGAATTAACGTCTTTTGTTTTGTTTTTTGGGGTTTTTTTTGAGGCCATTAGGTGTCATGCAAAATAAAATTTTAAAAGATAAAGCTAGATTACCTTAACTTTAGTTTATAGATTTATATTCATAAAATATAATTGTTTCATGTAGCTGGCAATCATAAATGCATATATGCCAAATTAAATTTTATTAATAAAGTTAGTGGAGATTGGAAGTAATTCTGATTCTTGGGCTCCTGGATTTGTAATGTTATTTAAACATAAGATATTGGTAGGACAGATAGATGTGGTGGTTGATATTTTGCTTTAGTAATTTAAAAAGTATGGAAACATTTTGAGAAAAAAGAAACTCAAGAAAAACTAAAGGTAATGGTTTTGGGTTTGGCTCTTTATTCCATTCCAATTCAGTTTGCATTGTTAATCACTTTCCTCAGCATATGATGTGCTTTTGATCATAGTACAAAGTTCTTGTAAATTAAGTTTAAAAAGCTTATTGTTAAATATTGAATCAAAGCAGGTGAACATTAGGGTTGTTTCTAATTGTTTACTCTTGGAAACAGTTTCATGGGTGTTCAATGTTTTGTATTGTCACAACCACATTAAATAAAGTGAACTTTATGCCACATATAATCCATAACAGTTACTATGGATAAGTAGCAAAACTCCCCTTTTAAAATATTTTTTATTAAAACATTTTAAATAGAGCAACAGGAGCATAAAACTAGAGGGATATTTAACTTTGTTTTTGTGAAACTACTGCATCATTGTCTGCTTTGATGAAAGTGATTGCCGTCTTAGTTCTTGAGGTGCTGTTCAGAAACATTTGATTTAGCTTTATTCATCAGATGCTTCATCTTTGAAAATAGTGGTTCACCAATGTATTTACTACCTAAAAAACAATGGCATGCATAGGATGTGATTGTGAAGAGAAGGAATGTTTTTCTGTAGTATAATAGGTCTTAATGAAGGTCTAGTAAAAAAGACATGCCCAAGTTCAATAATTGAAACTATCCATTCCATTTGAAAATTAGCAGGAAATACATTTATGGGTACTGAAAATGAGACTTTCAGAATCTTGAAACCTGCTCACAAAATGAATTACAACACAACGCAGGGTTGCATTGCATATATTTCACTGTATTCAAAACTGTATAAATGTATCAATATGCATAAAATCTGCCATAACTCGAGCTTGCCATATGCTAATATAGTAGTACAGATATGCTGCTGATTTTCACATTGAAGGTGACTAGTACTTTCAAATGAGTGGTCAGATCTACGAAAAATGCTAAGTCCGTGAGCCATTTTTCATCTTCAGGTTCTGGCACAAATTTTTCTTTTGATTCTATTAATAATTTGATTTCACTTTGCAGATCGTAAGTCTTTCCAGCATGTTACTGCAGCTTAGTCACCTTACTTGAGATGAGATCAGGTACTTTCAGAGTGGTATGGTCATAGACAGCCCCCTTATTTGAGAGAAATAAATGATGTCCTCAAGATCAACACCCATATTAAAGAATTGGCATTCATTCCATCCCCTGACTTATGAAACTCACAGCTCTGACAATTTGAATGACATTCATTTTTAAAACTCGTGCACATAAATTTTTTTAAATGTATGATGCACAACTTTGACTTGTGAGTGACAATTCATTTGTAAGTCTCTTTTTTTACCACCCAGCATCAGGGAATTGCCAGTAGCTATAACAAGTACATTGATAAAAGTTAAAGAAAATTGCTTTAATTTAGTATTTACTGCTTCCTGCAAGCCAAGAGACTTTAGCTTTGTCTTTTAATGGCACCAAAAAGCCATTTTTAGTACCTTTCACAAAAAAATGGCAAATTGAATTGTTTCTGTAGTATCATTACTTTCATCTGTTGTCAAAGCATAAAATATGAAATTCATAGTTTTACTCCCAAATCTCTTGATATATTGTCCTGTTTCTTCAGCTCACCTGGCTAGGGTCTGGTGAGACATAGTGATTTTTAAAAATCTTGTCTTTTATTAGGACAGATTATAGCTGCATGTTTTGTTTTTTGAGACAGAGTCTCGCTATGTAGTTCAGGCTGACCTTGAACTCACTGTATAATCCAAGCTGGCTTCAATTTGTGGCTGTCCTCGTGATTCAGCCTCCTGAGTGCTGGGGATTACAAACAAGTACAACCATATGCAGCGTATATGTGCATACTTTTTGAACATTGCTTAATAAACATATACTCAGTACATGGTTTTGAATTTTTTGCAGTTGGATTTGCTGCTAGCTTTTATAATAAAATCTATTAAGTATTTCTTGATATAATTTGAATTTGGCAACGTATTTTTGCATGTAATGACTTCAGATTGTAATCTTTGAAAACTGATACAATTTCTCCACAAATTAAGTACAGTCTTACTTATTGTGACAAAAATACTCATATATCCAGTTTTCACTGCACACTTCTATTATCAAAGATTTTTCTTTGGGTTAAATTTTTATTACTTATTTGCACTATGTAGTGATTACATTCATTGTGGGGAATTGGCATATAACACATTTTAATTCCTTTTATTCCCCATTCCTTCCTCTTCCTCCCCCTTCCATGTGTTGATTCCTTTCCCATTTGCAGAAGACCTATTTCTCTGTTTCCTCATATGTATCTGTCTTTTGCTCTTTAAATTATTTATGCTTTGGGTTTCTCATGTAAGAAAAGCATATTATATTTAAAATTGCATGTGTGATTTACTTCATTTAACATTATTGCCTCATATACATCAATTTTCCTACGAATAACTTGTTTATCCTTCTTTATCACAGAGTAGTACTCTTTTAGGTATAAATTCATGGGGTTTTTTTGTTGTTGTTTTTTTGCCAGTTCATCTATTGATAGACATATATACCCTTCCAATATTTAGCTATTGTTACAAACATGGGTATGCATTATCTCTATAATAGGATGTCTTTAACTCGGGAAGATACCTAAGAAAGGAAATAACTTGGTCAAATGGAATTTCTAGTTTTAGCTTTTTGAGGAAACGCCATACTGATTTCCATAGTGGTTGCTTCAGGTTACATTCCTACCAGCAATGGAGAAGAGTTCATTTTTCCCTACAGCCTTACCAGCATTTATTATTACTTGATTTCTTGATGATGGCCATTCTCTCTGGGATAAAATGGAAACTCAGTGCTGTTTAAATTTGCGTCTTTGATGGCCACTCGATTTTCAACAGTTTTTCATGTATTTATTGTCCATTTCTGTTTCCAAGAAAAGTCTCTTCATTTGAGTTGCGCATCTTTGATGGATCTGTTGTTTTGATTATTTAATTCTTGGAATTGTTCATTTTTTTCCTTGACTTCTATGACCCATTGAGTATTCAAGGGTATGTTATTTAATGTTTAGGAGTTTGTAAAATTTTTGTGATTTCTTTTGCAGTTGATTCCTGGTTTGAATGCATTATGATACAGTATACATGGAGTTCTTTTGTATTTCCCTAAGCAGAATTTATACACTAGGATATATGGTCTGTTTTGAAGAAAAATTCCTTGTGCTGCTGAGAAAAATGTATATTCTGTTGTAGTTAGGTAAAACAGCGAGTTAAGTTGGTGTGTTCAAAGGTGAGGTTCAGCTCTGATATTTCTCTAGTTTGTTGATCTGTTTACTTTTTTGGGATACTGAGCTTGCTCACTATCATTGTGTTGTTTTTTATTTGATCTTTTATGTTCAGTAGTATTTATGAAGTTGAGTGCACTGATACTCAGTGCATATATACATTCCTTGATTTGTTTGCTATATTTCGTGACCTTCTTTGCCTGCCTGTTCTGATCAGTTTTAGCTTGCAGTTTACTTTGAGAATAAAATTGCTATCCCTGCTTGCTTTTGGGATCCTGGTGTATGGAATATTGTTTTCCATGCCTTGATTTTTAGTCTGTAAATTGCTTTTTGGATTAAATGAATTTCTTGAATGCAACAGTCATTGAGCTTTGATCCAGTCTATTAGTCTGCATCTTTTAATTGGGAATTCAGGTTATTTATATTGAAAATTAGTACTGAAGGTTGCTGACTTTTCTGTGATGTTATTTTTGTGTTCTTGATTCCTTTATTCTCTTTTTGCTTAACTATTCATCTTACTATTCCACCATCTGACTTTTTGGCTTTGTTTTTGTTATTTGTGTGTAGAATATTCTTGAGTATGTTTTAGAGTGCTGGTTTGGTGTTCATGAATTTCTTAAGGTGTTTTTTTTTTTGTCATGGAATGTCCTAACCATCAATTTTGAAAGATAGTTGTGCAGAATATGTGTATTATGCTGCGTTGGAAGTTTTCTTTTAGGACTTGAAACACTTCACTGGAAGTTTTCCTAGCCTTTTTTGTTGAAAAATCTTCTGTAATCCTTCTGTGTTTACTTCTATAAGTGACATTTTGCTTTTCTATGACAGTTTTTAAAAATTCTGTCCTTGTGTTTGACTTCTGAGATATTTTGAATATGCGATCTTTCCCACACAACCACAAGCGTGGCCATTTTTTCCAAAATTGTAGAACAAATTTAAGTTTGTGAACGGAAGTACCTGGGATTCTCATATAAGAGAAATTAAGCAGTCTTTAAACATTTTCTTCTGACTTACTTCACTTAATGTATAATCTCAAGGTATATCCATTTACCTACAGATGGCTTGAGTTTATCTTTCTTTCTCCATTATATATAAATGCCACATTTTCTTTATCCATTCATCTGTTTATGAGCACGTGGGCCATTTCCAAGATTTAGCTGTATAAATTTTGATGCTCTAACATAGGACTGCGTGTGTCATTGTAATGTAGTATCTTTAACTCTTTTGGGAAAATAACCTAGAAAGGGAATAGCTGTGTTAGATGGAATTTCTAGTTTTAACTTTTTGAGGAACTTCCATGGTAGTTTTGTGAGTTTACATTCCCACAAATAATGTATAAGAATTCTTTTTCCCCTGCAGCCTCATGAGCATTTGTTATTTTGATTTATTAATGATAACCATTCTTTCTGAAGTAAGATGGTATCTCACTGTTTTTTTAATTTGCATTTCTCTAATGGCCAGCAATATTGAACATTTTTTTTCATGTATTCATTGATGATTTGTACTATTTCTTCTGAGAAGTGTTTATTCATTTCCACTGCCCAGTTTTTGATTGGGTCTTATTTTGGAGTGGTCTAATTTTTGGGTTTCTGAATATATATGAGATCTAAATGTTAAAAAATATTTAATCTGCTGAAAGATAAAATAGATAAAACTCTTGAAGATGTAGGCATAGGCAAGGACTTTCTGAACAGAACCCCCATGGCACAAGAAATAATGAGAATCAACATATGGGATTAGCAGATTAAAAACTGCAGCAAAGCAAACAGCCAACAAAGTGAAGAAACAACCTGCAGAATGAGAAACTTTTTCCAATTAGCCTTATGTGTGTCTTTATTTCATCATCTAGTAGCTGTTGGATGACATTTCCTTGTTATCGTTTTTAAAGTTTTTGTAGGTATATCATGTGATTCCACTGTTTTCAAAAACTGAGACCATTTCTTTACATGCAATAGAATTCGTTTACTTCATGATTTCTGTGTGGAATCTTTTCATGGAGCACATATTTCTTTGATAAATTTGTCATTCATGATTTGAATAGTTTTGATCAGCGCTAAATTTTTTTTTCCATAACCACATTGGTCAGCTTGTTAATTTCATTATCTTTTGGGTTAAGTCATCTTTGAACTTGCTAAGTTCTTTAGTCCTTTAATCATTTCATGTAGCTTACCTGTTTGGTGTTTGATTTTCTCTCCATGGGTGTTCCTTGAATCTGCTCTGGGAGAGTTGGGAATCTGCTTGTTTTTTCTGTGTGTGTGTGTGCACTGTGGGTCACATAAAGACAATTTTTTGCCTGGCAAGCGTGAGGTCGTGAGTTCAATCCCCAGTACCAAAAAAAAAAGACAATTTTTTGTTGGTGTGAAGATCTCTTCAGTTAGATTCTGTTTTTCAGTGATGTGTTTTAGACTTTATGTGTCAAGATGCATTATTTACTATTTTAGTCTACTCAACTTAATTGGGTTTTACCCTGCCACTATGTGTAAAGAAGAGAATTTCTCCTAGTATCACAGTATCATTGGATCCAACCGAAAACATGCTTTGATAATTTCACCCTTTTGCCAGTGCCCCTTTACACACTGTATTATGTTGCTATTTGTGATTCATGTGTAATGTTGAGGATGAGGGAAGTTAAGAATGGGACGTACACATGAAAACATAATCATTAGTTATTGGAGACATGCAAATCAGAACCACATCACTGCATCACACATAGGATGGCTACGATCTGAAAACAGATAGTAAATAAACATTGGTGAGAATGTGGAGAAAATAGAACCCTGTGTTTGCCTGGTGGTAATATAAAATGTGTCACTTCTATGGAAAAACAGTTTGGCCTCAGCAGTTCTACTCCCAAGTATATAATATGTATAAGAGAATTGAAAGCAAGTCTTGAAACAAAAACTTGTACATGAGGGTAGCAGTATTCATGTTAACCAAATGATGAAAACAACACCCACGATAAATGATCAGATATGATATTCATATGTCGTAATATTATTTAGCCACAAAGAATGAAGTATTGATATATGCTACCATATGGCTGTATCTTGAGAACAAAACAAAAACCAAATACAGAAGACCACCTGCTGAGCTCTGAGGCAGGAAGAGCACAAGTTAAAGCCCAGCAGAGGCAACTTAATGACTCTGAGAACCCCTGTATCAAGTAAATTTTATAAAGGCCTGTAAGTGTAGCTCAGTAAGACAGACCTGCATTCAGTCCACCACCAAAAACAAAACAAAAAACCACATTTTATCTAATTCCATTTTTATGAAATACGTAGAATAGATTCATAGAAAGCAGATTACAATTGAATTGTACACTTTAAATGGTAAATCTCACTTTATTATACATTGGGGATACTGATGTTTTAAGTACATGTCTTTTCACACTTGTGTGTGAGTAGCCACAGATACGGTCTTACCATCCTCTCATTTTCCTTTCTACTTCCGTTTTGTCTTTTTTCTCCCTATATTAGATATCTAAATTAAATCTTTTATTTTTTACTACAACTGAAGTATAATTTAACATAGTTGGTCATTTTATGCTTTACTTGGGTTTATTTGGGCCCTTCGTTCTCTTTAGTACTGAGATTTTCCAACCCTTAAAAACAGAACTTTAATTTGCAATGTATGCCTTCAACCATAACCATCATAATGGTGGACAATGCTAATTTTTTTTGAGCAGTGCTAATTGTTTTTTTTTTTTTTTTTTTTTTTTTTAACAGTGCTATTCAGAGGCCTGGTTGTTGAAGTCCCAGGCCATGCTGCTAGCCTGTTGTAGTGTCCTCCTTCCCTCCTTGTTTCACCAGATTTTACTTTAATACTGTTGCTGGTACATATCATCGTTACCTCCCATTAAACCTTTCATATTTTCTTAGGTTCATTTATTGGCAGCTCACCCAGTAATATTATGGAGTTCTCTTGCTGAATAATACGAGAAATAAAGTTGAAATCTCTACCAGCTTACAAATATATAGCTAAACTTTTAATTATATTTAATTTCTTAGCCAAATTCATTGCCAAAATAATCATCAGTAACAGCTGAATAATAATACTGTGCTGTCTCTGGTTTATATAAATGTGCAATTGACACTTGGTTCTCAAACATCAAGGTCATTTTCTCGCTTTGAATATTAGAAGGGGGACTTTTAATAGAAACACATGACATTTATTTATAATTGTTTTCCTTACCTGTAGGAGCCCCTCAACAGTGAAGATGATGTGAGTGATGAGGAAGGGCAGGAACTCTTTGACACAGAAAATGTTGTTGTATGCCAATATGATAAGGTAAGTTTGTCACCTTCAGAGCACTGATACTGTTTTTGTTGTAATTTCTTTTCTAGACTTTGATTTCTACCCTACTGAAACATTTGGGCCAATGAATAATGATTGTTACTCTTTGTAAACAATGTGAAAATATTGCTGTATCATAGATTATTATTATTATTATTATTTTTTTTTTTTTGGTACCAGGGATTGAACTCATGACTTCATAGATTATTTTTAAATAAACAATGAATTTCTTAGTCTTAAAAAAAAACCTAATAATTTTTTTCAATTTAGACTATCTCAACTTGTAAACAAAGCTATTTGGAGTTTGTCCTTTAACAACACCTATTTTAATAACATAATCTTGTTTTTCATTAGCTTAACAATCTCAAAGGTAAAATTAATTGAAATCGCTAACATTTATTACTAAGAGGTAGAGTAGGATAATAAACAGAACTGCAAAAAAGAGTTGTTTTACTGAAAATTAAAAATTTTATAAAGCTTTGATGTAATCTTGTAATAATAAAGAATTTTTAAACTAAATCCATGAGAATTAACTGTTGATTCTGTATGTTCTTAATTCTTAAACAGGGTGCTTTTTCCAAGGATTTTGTTAGTTATTGGTGTTATTAGTGAGATTTTCATAATCAAGACATTTAAATTGGAATACATTTTCTTCTGGAGTTATTAGATTTGTAATATTTATAATTTAATTTCAGCAAAGGTCCCTACCAGATGCTGAAAACTTAATAGAAGTAATTGGATATTTTGGTAACCATTCATTCAGTTTGTTTAATAAGTATATGTTGAACCTACAAGTAGTAAACACTGTACTGGCACTGGAGTTTTAGTCGTGAACATGGAACTGTGCACTGGTGAAGTTTCCTGTACAGATAAAAAAAAAATCTTAAATTGATTTTGCTTTTTTAAGAAATATATTTATTGTGTAGCTCTGCTTATTGTAAACAGACTGATAGGGAAAATACCACAACAGTGGATCTTATTTTCTTATAAAATGATAGTATCATGGCAGTTATCTACCAGTGATTTTTATAGAATAAAGTCAGAGGTTATTTAAAATTTTGTTGCATCAGCTTTGTGTGTAATAATTTCTGGGTAAATGGTTTTTAAAACTTTATGCCTTAAACATTATATCACATGTGATTGCTATCTATCTATCTATCTATCTATCTATAGTGAGAATAATGGGGTTAAAACAGCAGGCACCAGTAAACCTTTTTTTGGATCAAGAGTCTCAGGGAAACTGATATTAACTAAATTATCAAATACACTGTTTCATAATAGCAAATGTAAGGTTTAGCAAGCAAGAGAAGAGGACTTTTGTCTTAGACTTAGAGTTTAGTTTTGAAGCCTAAATTTTAAAATTTGAACGAGTAAGTTTGTGAAGGGAAAATAGAAGGAACGGGAAGATGCATTTTGCCAGTCAGATCAGTCTTAGTTATTAAATGCTAATAGTGTAGTAGAGTTCTCAAATGTAGATAGATGATGACTGTTCCAAAATTTGATGAAAATGACATATAGTGTAGAGGCTTCAGCTTCATTTATAGATAATTTTACTTCAATAAGTTTTCACTGTAAGATTTAAGGGGGCTTTATCTTGGCATTTGGCATATTCCTGCATGAAGGGCTTGTGCTAATAAACGAATTGCTTTTCAAATTGTACTTTGTGCTTTTGTTCAAATAAGAATATTTACCATCCGTTGCCTAATATGGCTTCAGTCTGAACACGTGGACTTGATTTGAGCAGCGAAATTGTTTTACCTTTAGTTCGAACATGTCTTTCAGTAAAATGCAGTCAGTTCTTTTCTAGGAATTCCTTTTTCCAGAATATTACTTTCTCTGTGTAATGTTCATACCTTTCTGATTTCATTCACTTGGTTTGTGCTGGAATTTCATTTGTATACCCATATTTAGGATAATTAATACTTTACAGGGAATTTTTAAAGAGGGAGACAGGTCTTTTCATTCAGCAGTGGTTACTGAGTTCCTGTGCTGTCTTAGGAGGTTCACATACCCTAGAGGGTGAAATGAAACAAAAGTTCCTTGTCTTTGGCAGACTTACTTGAGTACAGGTAGACAGATGCTAAAACAGTTGATTTGTTAATATGTCATAGTCTGAGTTGATATTTGTTATGGAAAAATACTAATGAGAAAAGAAAGGAGACAGGTTTCAGTTTCCAATAGAATGGTCATAGTTAAGTGGGTCTTTTGTGTAGATAACATTTAAGCAAAGAAACCTATCTGATGGCACAGCCTGCTTGTTTTGTATGAGGGACAGACAGTGCAGCTAAATTGGGGTGAAGCAGGGAGTTGTTGACCAACCTAGGGAGGCACATCGTATGGGTCTCTATAAGGACATGGACTCCTATTCTGAATATATAGAAAAGTTATCAGAAGGTTTCAAATGGAGAAATGGTGTGATATGATTTAAACTTGAAAAGGATTATTTTGCCTTCTTTGTTGAATGTGGAGTGTAGAGAAGAACAGGGGTAGAGATGTAGTGCAGTAATCCAAGTAAGAGATGGTGGTGGTGCTATTAAAGTTGATGAGGGATAGTTGGATCTTAGCCTTTTTTTAAAGAGTCAACAGGATTTCCTGCCTGTTGGTTGTATGGGGGGTGGGGAAGCAGGAGGTGGGGAGAAAACAATCAGGGTTCTTTGATGAGGAACTAGATACAAGGATGATGTTGCCATTAGCTCCAATGGGAAGGGCTGCACTCGGAGTAGGGTTAGGATAGGGAGTTCTAGCTTTGGACATGTTAAGTGTCTGTTAGAACTTTAAGTCACCTACTGTAAGATAGTAGATCTAACCTTTACTTTGTTGAGATCAGAGCTGTAAGAGATGGCTTAATCTGTGGGTCTGGCTCTTCTGTCTGTTTAAACTTGTGTTCCTGTTGTAACAAGAACAGTTTGAATTTAGAGGAAGAACATGAATGATTTTCAAATACATTAAGAATTTGGTAGTTTTTTAAGTTTTCAAAAGGCGGAGCGAGAATTAGAAGTGGAAGTTGGAGAAGGCAAATTCCAGTAGGGGAAAGTACAAAAGAAAAGCTGTCCCTAGAATTCATAATTTAATTTAGAATGCTTTTTAAAAAATCACATTTAGGCAAACACTGAACAACCATTGGCCAAGAATATAGAGAATGTTTGTACTGAGAGTTTAGGTATGGGATTTTAGGGTTGGAATCTCAGAAAATGTCTGTAGTTGGTGAGCATTTCTGCATTATTAAATGAGAAGTTCTGTGTTAGGTCTTGAGTGTACTATATAGGAGTTGGATTTTGGTTTTTAAAAATTTTGCTTACAAATAAACTACAGTGAACACATATCCCAAGCAATAGTATAATACTAATTATAGATAAATTTATTTCTTATAACCCTTGCAGTGAGAGACTTTTTGGGGATGAGGTGGTCAAATTAAACTTAGTAAATTGGAAATACAATATTGTACAATATGAAGCTATGTGAAATTTTTGTGAATGGGCTTTTAATTTTTTAAATTTTTGTCACCTACATTCTAATTTTATTTTTGTTTATTTAGATACACAGAAGTAAAAACAAATGGAAATTTCATCTCAAGGATGGCATTATGAATCTTAATGGAAGAGATTATATATTTTCCAAAGCCATTGGAGATGCAGAATGGTGAAGAGTTGCTTCTTTTCTTTTATAAATAAAACAAAAGAAACTTTAAAAAAATTAAAGTGGATGGTTTGAAACTTGGGACATATATCAACCAGAACTTCACTTCTGCATGTCAGAAAAGTGCAGTAGAAGCAAAGCTACTGGAACAAAGATAGACCTTGACAACATAGACACTACTTCTAACTGGCAAGCCATGGAACTATAGTACCTGGGATTGTTGGGGTGGGGGTTGGGTTTTGTGTAGGAAAATCATAATTGTCAATTTTAAATACAGGAACTTGCCACCGGTAATTAGCATGTAAAGCTTTGTCTATATTCCTTCCTCCAACTTGGGCTCAATTAGAAGACACTTGTTGGAATGAACTGAAGAAACTTCCTTTTGATAGATTGAAATGAAACTGCTTATTGTATGTGGTTATATTTGGTAAAAATTATGTGTGAGCTTTTTACAAAAGGGTAAGAATTATGGTGTTGAATTTTAATTCACTTGTATAAGTA
Organism: Dolichotis patagonum; assembly: GCA_004027295.1. Lineage (NCBI taxonomy): Eukaryota > Metazoa > Chordata > Mammalia > Rodentia > Caviidae > Dolichotis > Dolichotis patagonum. The sequence continues at coordinate 46,404 of PVJX010008624.1, forward strand.
AACAGTTTGAAACTCTCATAATAGGTCTTAAATTTTTTTTTTACCTGTTATTCTCCCTAAGTAATATATACCTCTTCCTTGCTTTATGAAACATCTATTTAAGAGTTAAAGGAAGTATAATCAGTGATCACAGTTTAGAGACAAAATTTGACCCAGGAATGGATGTTTATTTTAATTAGGTTTTCATACTTTAAAGACTTGAGTTTTAGTTGAATGGAATTAAAACTGTTTAGTCCTACACTTTAGAAAGAAACTCTCAATTGGCTCCTCAGGAATACATTTTTATTTCATAAAGATACCACCTAACTGAAACTATGTACTTGAGTATATGAAGGTTTTTCATGTTGGGCTGAAGTGTGTGCTTATATATGCATTTAGTCTTTAAGCTAAATATTCAGATATTCTGTACATTGAGCATAAGGACAGGTGGCAAGGACCTGGATTTTTATTAAACAGTTTAGTAATTATAAAGGTTTCTTGTGTTTACTAGTAAAGAATTTAAAAACCTATTATTTTAACTGAACAAGTTTTTTAAAAGCAACTTTGTAATTTGAGGGGAAAATTTGGGAGGGGGGATGAGGGAGGAGGGCCACTAAGTACATATTTACCTCTCTTTCATTGGGTGGCTCATCTGGGCCATTGATAAGATAGACTTGGGCTCCAGTTTGCACATGGGATGAAGCATAGAAATTTGAGTGTATATTAAAATAATAGAAATTTTAGTATGTATATTAAGAATGCAAAGCCCGGTATTTCTGTAAGGGCTCTGAAGAACAATTTGGCAGTATTTGTATCAGCTGCCTTGGAGAATTGCAGAAACACTCAACTTGACTTTTGTGTTCTAAGAACTAATTTGATTTCTCATGTTTTTCTTGACAAAATTCATAGGTATTTAAGTTCCTTGTGTATTGATGAGTTTTTGTTTTGTTTTGTTTTGTTTTGTTTTTGTCTTCCATTTTTTTCTTCTTTGCCTTTAAGTGGTTCCAGAAGTAACAGTAAAGTGTATATTACCAAGGAGAAAATTGTGAGCTATTACAGTATTTTATTTTAAACAAATTTCTCTAAAAGGCTAATAATTTTTTTGGGGGGTCTACTTCCTACCCCTCTTTACCAACCTGGTCTTTTTAATGTATGTTCTGAACTGAGGTGCAGGTGTTGGTATCTAACATGTTCATTAGATTTTATTTAGATGCCACCATTGGTAATATTGTTGTTTTGTTTTTTTGGACAATATTAATCTGTCTTTTTAAGGGGAAGCTTATTTACCCCACTACATTCATAGTGCACACCATTTTTATTTTTTTTAATAAGACTGGGAGAAGAGAAGGGAGAGTAAAGTCACAGAAGTCTTGTTCAGTTGTCCTTCAATATGGTTACTAGTAGGTTTGTATTTACTCAGTGAAGTCAGCAACTTGAACTACCTATGAAAGTGCGGCAGTGCTGCGGTGTTGTGTAAGTTGAAACCCTTTGGCTATCTAGTAGTTCTTATGCTACTGAAACTTGGAATACTGTAGCATGTCTTGGCCCTCTTTGTAGAGAAGCATTCACATTCATAGCAGCATTGTATACTGGCCTGTTACTATAACTGTATTTTCAAACATGAACAACCACTGCTTTCAGAGTGACTCACTAGTGTTATTTTGAAGCAGGAAATAACCATTTGTATTTGCACCTGTGTGCTGCATATTAATTATAGTATACTTGCAAACGCTTTTCTTTTACATGTAGAAATGCTGAAAGCTGGTCCAAACAACACTGCACATCAAATTGTGTTCTTATATATTACTGCATTGTGCTCCTTTTTAATCAAATAGCATGTTTTATTTTTATTATAGTGGCTTTTGCCATATGAATGTCATTTGTTTTGAATTCTTAATCATGCTTTTAACATATTTAAAAATAATTTTGTTAGATTACATTAAAATGTCATTCCTTTGAAAAAGCAAGGAATTCCTTCAGGATTTTAAAATAAAAGTAGTTTGTTCATCCAAAGGGGGAAAACAGTTCTGACTTTGTATTAAGAAAATAAGTAATGGTTTCAGAAGAGGATTTGTTTAGATTTGCACAGATGGTGACAGCACCTTTTACTTTAGCGTGAAGGAGAATTTACAAAATTACTGAAGTGTGGAAGTGTGTGCCTTTCAGTATCCAGACTTGCTTAGTGGTCGTGTTTAGAATCAGACCACTTGAATGCCTGAGAGCACATTTAATTTCTGTGGAGTGCCACATGTGGCTAAAACAACTCTTTAATGTGCAATTAGTTTCTAGAGCAAAATGTCTGTTTATGAGGGGGATCTTTATATTGGGCTTTTATATTTTTTGAAATACATTTCTTTCTGTTCAGTGTCATCATGTCACATTTACACTATTGCCTTTTTAAAAATCAAAGCCACTGATAACTCTAGTATTGCATCATTTTGAGCAGTGTATAGTGATTATAATGTGTTCTTAAGCATAATAGACTGCTTTTAGAAAATAACATAAAAATATAATAGCTTTTGTATAAAGACTTTCTTTTGCTATAGTGAATATCAAGGATTTTTTTTCCTGACTTTTAGAGAGGAATGAAAAGAATTATCTCCCTCTAAGAGTAATTTTTTTATTATCTCATAGCAATAACGTCACCATTATTATCAGAGAGTAAAATATGCCTTGTATGAGAAAACAGACATGATTTCCTCTTGGGAATTCCCTTTATAACTTAGTATTTTCTTCCACTTGAGAAAGTTCCTATATTTTCAGATTATTTCACCTTGAACTTTTTTGAGCTTTTGTGCAATGTTTTATTGATCTGTTTTTGTACATTTTCATTTTACTTCATATGTCTGTCTTCTGCCTGTTTGAATCAGCTATAGTAGATTTTGAATTTGTTGGTTTAAAAAGTTGTTTTATGTGTTTCCTCATGGGTTTGTATTACTTTTAATCTTATACTATGCTATGGAAATTATTCTGAAGTTTATATTCTTGAAGCCTGCCTTAGTCTGCCATTTGTCATTTTCTGTGGTTTAAGGAAGAACACCTCAAACTTAATATTTTGTGTATTTTGAGGAACAAAAACTTCTTTGCCTTCTCTTTTAAGGGAAGAACTATGTTCAGTTAGTAACTCTACTTTCAGTTAAGTTTTCTTAAATTGGTCCAGTATGCATTAGCGCTACAACTTGGGGGGAGGAGCTAATCCTTTTTGCTGTTCTGAGCTACTATTGTCAACTGCTGTTGTACATACTGTTATGTGTAAGAACATGAATATATTTATTATGTTTGTAAAATTCATTCTGTACAATTGCAGATCAAGGTTGCTCTTCTGTGATATATGGGTATTATGTTTTAAAGACCATCTTGAAATACAGTTAGAGAACTTAGTATTTTGATGTACTAAGACCTATTTTAAGTTTAATATTTTACCTTTGCAAAAACTTTAATTAAAGATGTTATTTAAAAAAGTAATGTTGCTTGCTTTACTTACTAGTCTATGTTATTGTTACATAGATAACAATAAAATTACAAAGTTTAGAAAGGAAAATGCTTTACCTTGTTAATGAGGATAAGTTTAACAACAATAAGGGTATCATTAAATTCTGTACTCTTAAGATGCATTGTTTTGAATGTTAGTCTCAACTATTAAACTTTCAAATTCATAATAGCTTTTTAAAAAGTTGTATTTTCAAGGCACACAGGAATTTAGGTTGGGATAAGCTCACTAAGTGTAAGGATATAAAATTAACATACTGTATTACATGAATATTTCTACTCCAAAGCATAGATTACTTAGGATAAAATTATTCAAGAACATTGTTTCTTATTTGTCTAGCAAAATCCTTTTCTCTTAGTTCATAGTTTGTAAATAATTGCTTATTAGGAGAATTGGATTATTGAGGTTTATATTATATATTGAATATATTTTGTGTTATTTTAGAAAGTATTGAATAATTAGGTATTTTAATTTTATAGTTAATTCAAATGAATCATTAAGAAAGAGCTTGCCTTTTTGTAATTTTTTATCCTGTTCTAGACTACTTTATCAAGGAAACATGCAAATTTTAACTTTTAAAATATCATAATAAAGATATTTTATTTATTGCCAGCAAATCTTGTATTTTGCAGTTTAATTCAAGTTTCTGCATTGATTATGATCTTAACCTTTGTGCCCTTAAGTTACCTGAAATGACTAGGATGAAATTTTGAGGATTAAGTAAGATAATACATATAATGTTCTTAGAATGGTGCTTGATACTTAGCACACTTCATAATTTGCTTAATTTCCTAATTATTTGCATAATTTAAAAAGACTAGTAGAGCTGGAAAAAATTTTAAATGGTCAGAATAAGAAAATGTGCTGTAACTATGGAGGTCACATAAAAGATTTGGTTGCAACCAAATTGTTTGGGAAGTTCAATTGGTGAGGCAGTACGTCTGACTACAGTAGACAGAGGGATAGTATTTTATTTGTTTACTTTGAAGTAGTGTTTCACTACAGAGTCCAGGCTACCACTGGAGGTGCATTTGTAGGAAATGAATCAGTTGTTCCGGAATCATAAGTCTCCCTGAGTCTGTTCAAGCACAGGTTTCCCTGCCATCTCTACAACTTCCTCTCCTTTATTGTGACCATGTATCAGAGCCCATGCCTTATCCTGAAATGGCATAAGCAATCTATAATATGGAGTATATGTTTACCTCTGCTGTGTACTTAATGTTATTTTCATGTTCTGAAATTCATGTTTTTGATATCCATATATTCTGGAACCTTCTTGTAGAATTTCCTCCCACAACAAAAGAACCTTGTAAGAGAGTTCTTGTTCTCAAATAGGGAGGGGATTAAAAATGGAAGAAGACCAAAGTGTGGTGGTGCATACCTGCAATCCCAGTACACTGGGAGGCTGAGGTAAGAGCATCACAAGTTCCAGCCCAGGCTGGATAATTTAGCAAGATCTTCTCAAAAATTTTTTTAAAAAAGGCTGACGGGGGCGGGGGGTGTCTCAATGTGAAGGCCCTGGGCTGGTACTCAAATCTTTAGTGCTGAGAAAGAAAGGGCAGCAGGGAGGCCATTGAAAGATTTCATAGACAGCTCTTAGTGAACCAGAAAGCTGTGTTTCGGAAAAAAAAAAAAATAGCTTGGTTTTAATGGAGGGATAGGGGTAGGGACTAATGCCGAATAGCCTCACCTGCTCTTAATGTTCACAACAGCCTGGAAAGAGATGGTTCGTCATTTACAGATGAGACTAGTGGAAGCCAAGTAACTTGTGTAAGATCACAGTGCACAATGATAATGAAACTTGGGCAGATGGCAGAGTGAGGTCAAGGTGCTATACCTTTGGCAGAGTTCGGATGAAATAGGTCTTTGGCCCCCAGTTGCCTAAAACAGGTGGTTTCCCCCTTAGACCTGCAAATGACAGCCCGAGACCTGGTCTTGGTTTCTGTGTAGAGGAGGCATTTTGGGAGCACCCTGCACTCCACTGTCTGTACTCATGACTCGGAAAAGACAAGGGAATAAATAAAAACAACACCTGGGATCGCGACATCACTGAAGAGTTGTTCCATGCTGACTTGGGAATCGGCAGTCAGTTATGAGTTTTCCCCTCCCCTAGGAGTTAAATGATTAAAAGGAAGAGTGTTCTTTTCTGCAGAGAAACAATATGGTGTTTTGTGTGAGGCAGAGTTGTCTTTCAGTGGATCTGACAGCAACGGTTTTTGACTGTGTTAGATTTTTGTCCCTGGACCAAATACCCAGCATTCACAACTTAAAGGAGGAAGTGTTTGTGCTCAGGTTTTGGAGGATTCAGTCCTTGATCGCTGCCTCTAAGGCAGAAACATGATGGTGGAAGGACGTGGTGGAACAGCTGCTCACTTTGGGGCAGCTAGAAAGCAGAGCAGGGAGACAGCATGAGAGAAAGGGGCAGGGACCGTACATAGCACCCAAAGCACACCTCCACCCAGCCACACAACATCAGAGGTGTGCTTCACGATCAAATCCTGGCTGGCTGCAGGCAACCTGACAAGCCAGTTTGTCTCAGTTCCTGAGCTTCCTATTGCAATCAGAGTGGCTGTCCTGGTAACCAGGCTTACAGCTGCCTTCTCTAAAGTTAGTTTTCAACTAGTGCTGCAGGGTGGAAGAGCCAAGTGCCATGGCTGTTGCTTGGTATTGCTGTGCTTGTTCTTTCATCTGGAAAAGAGCAGGGGGTCTGGAAATTACCAGTGTAACCACCCACTTATAGTCAGGACTCCTTTTCCATGCATGGTACAAAAAAACCTAGTCAAACTGGCTTACGCAAAAGTAGAAATATGAGTCACAGAATTGGAATACCAGGCTTCAAGGAAAACTAGGCTCAAGTTACTAGCACTTGTCTTAAAGACTGATGAGCAAGGGAGCCTCTTCTAGGAATGTAATCCTAGATAACTGTTAACCATGGGTTCTCCTGTGTTGGTGTTTAGGGCGAAGAAATGGAGGGCAAATGGTCTTTGTTTTAAAGCATGAGTTCTGTGTGTTCATATGTAAGCTTCAGTAGGCTTAGGATGAGACTGGAGAGAAAAAACTATGACAAATGAAAAGATACTGTGAGAACTCAAAGGCTTGGTAGAAAAGGGCTAGGAAAGAAGATAGGGCTGATCCTGAGCCACATGTGTGAGTATGGAGGTCCCTAAAGAGAAAAGATCAGGGATCAAGATGGTCCAGGGACTCTGGAGAGCAACAGAGTGTGTAGCTACACTTAAAGCATAGGTTCTTGACTGAGTGATTTGTACTCAATCTAGAGCAACACAGAATATTAAAGAGAGATATTAAAGTAAATAAGAATATTAAAGTAGATAAGAAAAGAGTTTAATAAGTGGGGAGGGCACGGAGTAGGCATGGGACTCCATGGGATCAAGGAAACCTAAGATCCAGGGAAGCCAGAGCTATTTGGCATGGGAGCCAGCATGCTATGTTCCCCTCTGTGTTTGAAAGGAGACTTAAGCCATTTTAACTGAAAGGTTAAAGACATAGTGATCTTCAAGGACTAAATTAGGTTGTGATCTTGTGGCTGTTGACAAATGACAAACCTGAGGACCATTAGGGTTGAGTGACCTGCACAAAGACGCAGAGAAGAAGTGGTAGGTTCCATATTTGAGTCTTGATCTGGTCAGTGGTACTCCATGGAGGGGTCCTTTCCAACTAGAGAAAAGACTTCATCCCACTGTATGTCTGCTGCTATAAACTTCTGTCACCAGGAGGGTTGAATGGGAAAATGCAGGGAGACCACAGCAAATTTCAGTTGGTCTTCTTTACAGTAGTTTTGCAGCTATCAGAGTAATGGCTTAAAAAGCTGTGGTAGGATTTATGACTAGTATTTAAGTTCTATCAGTTTAAATGTTAGATGATTAAATTTTATTAATATTATGTTTCTTTTCAGTAATCTTTATGTTTTCCCACACAGAATAGACAATATAGGCCCATTCTACTAGAAAGAAACCTCTAGTTTGACAGGGAGAAAGACAGACAGGGTGGGGAGGAGAGGGACAGATAGGAAGGGAGGGAGAGAAAATAAAAGAAGGGAAGCCCATTGAAACTTGGGCACATTGGGGTAAAAAAGGCCAAAACTGATTATTTGCTTAGCTGTAATAACCTACCTTGTAAGATTGTTTTTTGTTTTTTTTAAATTTTATGTAAAGAGAAAAAAGCAAAACAAAAAAGGGTAGAAATAATACAGAATTTCAAAAAAAACATTAAGAAACCACTACTTGATAAATTACATATTGTCTTCTTAGGTATAGTTGTTCATGTTACAAAATAAAGGCATACAAAGTGAACAGTGAGGCTGTAAACAGTTCTGTTCAACGATCCAATAAAAACTTGGTAATATGGTTATCAATCCCATACACTTAAACATACATGCTGTTATATCCTTTAGCGCATTTTCTTTTCCTTGTTTTGCTTTTTAAGTACATTATCTGTTTAGTTATATCATGTTTTAGCTTGCTCAGTACCTTATTGATCTGTTTTGTTGTGATTTCCTTTTTAATCACCTTATATAATTCTGTTGTTTTGTTTTTGAGTTTCTCGTCATCCATGTCACATGGATCAGCTTTGATGGAGTTGGGAGTTTTTGGAGGTATTTTGTTACCTTGTTTTCTCACGTTCTATTGTTTTATTTTTATTTAATTTTCATTAACTTGGAGGTAGTAATATACAACAAAACAGGATGGAATAAAGCCAATTGAGACAGTGTAGTGAAATTGGCACAGAACATCACAGCAGGTCACCAGGACAACAATAATAAGCACCATTGTATATCTCATTATCTTCAAAATAGTTGTTCTTCTATTGGGTACAGTAAAATCAAAAGAAATACACAACATTATAGAACACATCAAAACAATATTGAATAGAGCAACACCATTAATCAGGACAAAGCAAAACAGCAATAAAAATATCTGACTCCAGAGATAGTAGAAGGAAACTCCCCCCACTTGCTGTACCACATATGGTCACCTCCCAAGAGATACCCAGATCCCTGGATCCCAATTGTTAGTGGGGGGGGGTATGGTATGTTTTATTCTAAGCCCGCATGCCGGTAGGCAGCAGGCTGGTTACTGGTTGGCTCAGCACCCTAAGTTCCAACATGGTGCGGATCTCAGGAAACACTGTTACTTCTCGTTTCCCTGCCCTGGGGTGGCCGTGGCTTACCTTGTAAGATTGTTATAAGGATTATATTGTCGTAAGGATTAAATGAGTTAAGTAAAACACTTAGGACACTAATGAATGGGTATTATACGGTGTTTTAACTGCCTTTGCATTTGAGGTGGGGAAGTTTTCTAATTTGTCATTGAGAAAGGACTGTAGATGGGTCACCGAGTCAGATGTTTTTCATATACTGAGGGTCATTATTATTACACAGTCAAGTGGAGGTTGAAATCCATATAGTCTTTAGAGTCTGTGCCTTTAGCCTCTACTCCGTACTACTTTTCAAGGAAGTACACATCTACTCAGGGCTCTGGAGAAGACAAAACCTCCCAAGAGAACTTAGTTCCAAGTCTGTGTACAGAATGGAGGTTTACATTTAATGTGGACTCTCAAAGCTAATAATAATAATTATTATTGACCCTGGAGCTATACCAAGTATATAGTAGAAGCAAAGCAATATTTCTGCATATAATGCTATCATTCCTTTGGTGAGATGGAACTCTAATAGTAAAAGTCAGCTTTTTTTTTGGTACTGGGGATTGACCGCATGTTTGCAAGGCAGGCACTTATGCCACTGAGCTAAATCCCCAGCCCTCAAGGAATACTCATATACTGTGGGTGGGTTTTTTTGGTTTTTTTGGGGGAGGTTGGTACTGGGGCTTGAACTCGTGACCTTATGCTTGCCAGGCAGGCGTTTATGCCACTGAGCTAAATCAGCACCGAGGGGAAAAAGAAAAGACAATAAAAAAGAAGCAGAAGCTGGAGAAAAAGAAAAAAAGAGTAAAGAACACTACTTCTATCAATGTTCTCACCATCCATAGTTACAGAATTCTCCCAATTCTGTTATCTATAATGTGCTAGAATTAGAGGAGAAAATTCTATTTTACAGAGCCAGACAGTTTTCCTTTCAAATGCTGTTATAGGTAGAAAATAAAAGAACATAATGAACAAAAAAGGAAAACCACAACATTTTCATACATACCAAAAGGCAAATACAATGACAAAATGTTTGCAATAAGAAAAGTATGTAAAAAAGAGTAAATGTATTATTAATATATTTTAAACATAATTTTATTTGCCACAGGAATTGGGTTAATTCTATTTCCTAGGGTAGGATTCTAGATTTGGTCTACATTTCTAGATTTGGGTACAGTTTCAGAGGGTCCAGTCCAAGGTCTGTTGGCTCAGTCATTTCTGGGTTTAAGGTGAGGTGTAGCATCATGGCGGAAGGGTGCAGCAGAGCAACACTGCTCACCTCACGGCTACTGGAAGCAGAGGGGATGGGAAGGGGGAGGGCCAGGACAAGATACAGCCTTCAAACAGGACCCCAGTAAGCTTCCTTCTCCAACTGGGCCCCACTTCCTGAGAGCCCATTCAGATGTGAATTCATGATCTGGTCACTTCTCCAAGTCCTACCTCTGAACACTGCTGCATTGTGAATTAAGCCCTCAATACACGAATCTTTGGGAGATGCTGCATATCTAAATCATAACAACATGGCTGTCTAAAGGATTGTGCAAAGTGGTTGCACAACTCTTGTGTTTTATGTGCTGTCAAATTGTTTCGACATAGGACTCGCCTAACTCTAGTAACATGGACAAGAAATTAAAATATGTTTTAATTATGGAAAAAAATGCATGTTCATAGTTGTTAGAATTCTGAAATAAGGACAGAATACAATGTAAGACTATGAATTAGTCTAAGAAGGTAGACTTCAACAATGTTCATGTAATTCAAGAATTCAGCAGCTTACCTCAATAAACATTTGTTGCCTCCATTTGTCACTGTCTGAAACAGCCTCATGTTGACAGCTGTGCTATGTTGTCGTTCAGGGACGCAGGTGATGGCTTACCTGACACACATTTTCCCCTTCCCTGGGATCCTTTGCACCTGTCTGGTAGATATGAAAGATAGAAAGCTCAAGAGCATTGTGTGGTAGGGATTAAGGGGCTGGAAGTAGCAATGCTTACCCCGGGGTCTATTCCACCTGGAAGATCTCAGTCATTGAGAGCATACTGGTGAATGCATATGTAAGTGTGTGCCCAGAATGTGGGGGAGATGTGTTTGGTGAGTATGTATTTTGGCTTTTGCTATAAAATACTTGGCCATGACTTTTTTTTTGCAAGTATGAAAAAGCAGAGATAGTCAAATTATGCAGTGGTCATGTTTATAATTCACTGTTGTTAGTTTTTCCAAGTTAATTACTCTGTGTTGTTTCTTAATATCCATCAGCATAAGCCCAATTTCCTAAAACTCTAGATTTATTTATGTGTTTGAACCACTTAGTATTCTGTATTATGCAACTTGGCTTCAGTTTATGTGAAGGGCAGAGTATAAATGTTGCTTTATTTGATGGTAGTTTGCCAAACATTTTGTTGTATAAATTTAATTCACTTTTCACCTACAAATATGTATCATCTTCAAGTCTGTATTTTAAAACATAATATTCTTCATTGGAGGCTTAATAATTGACAAGCATTTTATACTCCTCCCTGTGACCTTCGGAGCTTTTTCAACTACAAAGGTTAGTTTCTGACTTTGTGAATTTTCATAGAAAAGGAAAGATATCTAGCAAAGCAGAAGTAGCATAACTTTAGGTCTGCCTTCTCTTATGGATACTGATAATGCTTCCTGGAATTATGTTGCTTTGTACTTAAGATTTGGCCAAAAGATTTTAGTACACATGTGCTGTGTCATAGGGGCCTAAGTCAATGGCTGTGGCATCAGTCTAGGAATACAGTCTGATTCTTGTGAGAAATTGTGGAAGAGACAGTCCTGCAAAATCTAATGCTCAACACATAAATTATTAATCTGCAAGCATCATTTCTATCTGCTGTGATTCTTAATTTCTGCCCTTTCACTATTTATTTACAAAGCAACCTGCTGTCAGGTTGCCTGAATTCAAAAGTTCTATCCTTTTTTGAGAAAGGGAACATGCTTTCAAAAGCACCTGAGTAGTTTACAATGGTGTATATATGGGAAGGTGGGGGTTGGAAAGAGATAGGACCGACTATCATTTCCCAGTTCGCTCATTATTAAATGGGACAAACAATCTCTGAGAATTTCAGTTAAAACAAGAAGGTGCTGAGAGGGCTCAGAAAATGATGAAAATCTCTTTGACTGGTTTTCTGGTACTGCTAGGGTCAGACCAACATGGGGGTGTCTAACTCATGATCTCTACTGAGGACCAAATAACTGTTTTAGGCTCACAAGTTACAGTGGTTTTGTATTCCCTGGTCCATGAACCTGCAGCAAAACAATTAGTTGTTATGACAGTGTGCTGGCTCAGAGCACAACAGGCAAGGGTGGGGGTTGGGAGATGTGTCAGTTACACATGGGGACCTCTGTGAGCGGTGTCTTCCCTGTGTTTCAGCAGTGCACCCTGTAATGGGAGAGTGTCGGGGTTCTATGTGACATCAGTCAATGGTGAATACATTTGACAGGTCACTAACTCCCTGGCAAGAGAAAAGGGTAGGAAGACATGTTTTAGCTCTAGAAAGAAGGCTGTGCCTTATTCCCAACTCCTGTTCTGTCTTTGTTCCATTGGTTGACAATGACCCTTCAGTCGGCAAGTTCTTGACTTCATCACTGACCTGACAGACTTGCTGAGTAAGTGTCTATAATAAGTACCCAGTGACGCAGGCACTGCATTGAATCTCTCTCCGCTCTCTCTCTCTCTCTCTTCCTCCCTCTCTCCCTCTTTCTCTCCTTTTCCCTCCTTTTCCTTAAATTCTTGGCAGAAAAGTTATTTGTTTAGGTCATGTCAGTCTTCGTCCCATTTGGAAAAAATTTCAACCCCCTGTCACATTTTGATTCTGAGACTGAGTCTGTTGGATCTTCTTGGTCTACCTTTGTAGAGCTCAGCTTCCTGGCAGCTGAACCTAACCTGGGATGCAGGTGAGAGCTTGGGTATACAAGACACAACACGTGAAGAGTCAAGGCCCTCTTCAGGCTCAGTGCTAAAATCAGGTGTTTTTGATTTGTGGGAAACCACTTGTACTTACGTCATGCAAAGTAAAAAAATAAAATTCTCTATTGACTCTCTAATAAAATCAAACTGAGATTCAAGTTGAGCAAGGACCAAGAATCTTCACCAAGAAAGGATATTAAACATTAAATCTTCCAGTCCTGGTCTTCTTCTCCTGGCCATCTGCACTGACAGTTTTTGAAGGCAGGGGGTTGAGTTTGATCAGGGAGTTAATACTAGGTTGTGGGATTAAAAGGGTTAACCTAGTTACTTGATAGCACAGAGACACAGGTAAAAGTAGAAACTTCAAGCAAGAACAATTACATGGCTGACTAAATTTCTGTGAGAATCTGGTTATCAGTAAGACAGATCTCAAGACTCACAATATTGGAGGTTGAAAATGTATTTCAGGAGTTAATATACAAATATGGTTTTTACAGAAGGCTAAACTATCAAGTGAAGAAACAGCTAAGAGGATTGGATAGTCCTTGATCTGTCTTCCATCTACTTAAATCAGTGAAGATACTGGCAGGAAATAAAGAGCCCACACAAAAGATTTCACTGAGGAGAATTTACAGATGGTTTACAGAAGGAGCCAAACAGGGATGTTGTAACAGCTAAGAATTAGTTATAACAAAGCTATTATAATGTGTCTGCCTGCTCAGGAGGCCCAAGGGAGATTTTTGAGGGTAAGGTCCCAAAGTTAAAGAACATATATTTGCAAGACATCAGTGACAACAACAGACAGCACAGAGCAGAGCAGAGAGCACAAGAGTGTAAGGCAGCCAGAGCATCTTTACTGTATAATTCTTTCAACTTAATTTTTTTTAACTTAAAGAAAAAACAAGATAAGACAGAAAAATGGGTAGAAGTAATACACAATTTCAAAGAAAAATATTAACACTAAGAAATTACTAGTTGATGAGTTACATATTGTCTTCTTCGAAATAGTTTGAGTTACAAAATCAAAGGATTAAAGGTGGACAGATACTCAGACATTCACAGTGCAAACCATTCTGTTCAGTGATCTAATGGAAACTTAGTAATGTGGTCATCTGTCTTACACACTTAAACGTCCATATAGTTATATCCTTCAGAGCACTTTCCTTCCCTTTCAGTTTTACAATTTCTATTATACATTTTGGATCTTATTACTCTTTCAGTTTTTTATTTTTTTTTACACTAGAGAGACAATGTGATATTTACAAATGTGGGTCTTATTTATTTCACTTATGAGGATAGTCTCAAGTTATCTCCATTTACCTATAAAGACCTCAAGATTATCCTTTTTTATAGCTGGGTAATACTCCATTGTATAAGAATACCACATCTTTTTCATCCACTCTGCAGTTGATGGGCATTTTGGTTGTTTCCAAGATTTAGCTATTACATTTGCGCTGCTATGAACATGGGTGCACATATATCACTATGATATGACCTTTTCAGTTTTTCTGGGAAAATACGCAGGAGGGGAATAGCTGGATTGAATAGAACTTCCAATCCTAGTTTTTTGAGGAATCTTCCATATTGACTTCCATAGTGGCTGCACCAGTTGACACTTCCACCAAGAGTGGAGAAGCATTCCTTTTTCCCCACAGCCTCGCCTTGCCAACATTTATTATCAGTTGATTTCTTGATGGTTTTGGAGTGAGATGAAATATCAATGGTGCTTTAATTTGCATTTCTCAAATGACCAGTGATGGTGAACATTTTCTCATGTATTTATTTGCCATTTTTATATCTTCATCTGAGAAATATGTGCTCATCTCAGATGTCCATTTTTGGAGAGGGTCTTTGAATTTTGGGGGCTTGATGTTTTTCAGTTCTTTATATATTCTGGATATAAGTCCTTTTTCTGAGGAATTGTCAGCTATAATTCTTTCCCATTCTGTGGGTTTTCTTTTCACTTTGTTGGTGATTTCTCTTGAAGTGCAAAAACTTTTTAATAATATTAGATCCCAGTTGTTGATTCTTTGAAGTATTTCCCATGCAGTTTGCATTTTGTTAATGAATTTTCTGCCTACTCCTATGTCTCCAAGTTTCCTACCTAACTTGTTTTCCAATAGATTTAGTGTTTCTATTTTAATATTTAGATCTTTGATCCATTTTGACTTTAGTGTATAGTGATAGGCATGGATGTAGTTTCAGTCTTCAGCATGTGGAGAGCCAATTTTTCCAACACCATTTATTAAAGAGGCTATCCTTCTTCCAGTGAACATATTTAGCCCCTTTGTCAAAAATAAGGTGGGTGAGTGTCTTTGTACTTGTGTTTGTATCTTCTAATCTGTTCCATTGGTCCTGAGGTCTTATTTCTTTGCCAGTACCATGCTGATTTTATCACTGTGGCTTTGTAGTATAATTTCAAGTCAGGAATTGAGATGCCTCCTGATTTGCCTTTGTTGCCCAGAATCGCCTTTGCTAGTCTATGTTTCTTCTGTTTCCAAATGAATTTTGAAAGTGTTTTCTCTAGATCTGTAAGGTATATTTGTGCTATTTTGATTGGAATTGCATTAAATCTGTGTAACAGTTTTGGGGGTATGGCCATTTTCACAATGTTGGCTCTTCCTAACCAAGAGCAAGGAATATCCTTCCATTTTCTAATATCCTCTTCAATCTCCTTTTTAAGAGTAGTATAATTTTCACCATATAGGTCTTTTACATTCTTGGTTAGGTTGATTCATAGATATTTCATTTTTTTAGGTACTATTGTGAAAGATGATATTTCCATAATTTCTCTCTGAGTGAGTTTTTTGTTTGTGTATAGGAATGCTATTGATTTTTTTTTACTATTGATATTTGAGTGTTGACTTTGTACCCAGCTACACTACTGAATTTGTTTATTATCTCTAGTAGTCTTTAACAGAGTTTTTTGGGTCATCTGTATAGAGTATCATGTCATCGTCAAATAATGATAATTTAACTTCTTCCTTTCCTATCTTTATTCCTTTTATTTCTTTCTCTTGTCTGATTGCTCTGGCTAATATTTCCAGAACTATATTAAATATAAACAGTGATAGTGGGCATCTTTGTCTTGTTCCTGATTTTAGAGTAAAGGATTTCAGTTTTTGTCCATTTAGTATAATGTTGGCTGTTGGTTTGTCATAGATGGCCTTTATGAGATTGAGGTAGACACAGTGTATTCCAAGTTTCTGAAGGGTTTTTTATCATGAACATGTATGTGTTGGAGTTTATCAAAAGTTTTTTCTGCATCTATTGAGATGATGATGTGGTTTTTGTTTTTGGCTCTGTTGATGTGGTGTATTACATTTATTGATTTGCGTGTGTCAAACCATCCCTACATTCCTGGTACAAATCCCACTTGGTTGTTGGTGTATAATCTTTTGATTATTTGCTCCATTCTATTTGCCAGTATTTTATTGAGAATCTTTGCATCAATGTTCATTAGTGATATTGGCCTATAGTTCTCCTTTTTGGTTGGGTCTATCTCTGACTTTGGTATCAGAGTGATATTTACCTCTAGGAATGACTTAGGATTGCTTCTCTTTTGATTTCATTGAAGAGTTTAAGGAGTACTGGAGTCAACTCTTCTCTAAATTTCTTTTTTTATTTTAAAGAGAATAAAACAAAAGAGAGCAGAACAAAGCAGATCAGAACAGAACAACATAAGCAACACAACACTTTACAATAAGACAACCGGACATTAACAGTAGCTATCAAAATATCTCTTTCTCTGCTATAGTTGAGCATAGTTTTAAATACAATAATATCAAACATAGCACAATAGTATAAAACCATTCAAGAGAATGAAAGAATTACAGGACATTCTGAACCAAATAACAGAGAAAGATCAATGGCTACTGTAATATCTCATTTTCAATAAAAAAATTTGTTTATACTATCACATATATTAAAATCCCAAAGAGATGCAAATGATAGAACTGATGGTAATAGCAGAGTAGAAGCATGGTAGGACTTCTAAGGAAGATGATATTAAATCAGCAATGGCTGCCATATGTTTTGTTTTCTTCAAAACAGCTGTTCCTACCATCACACATAATAAAGTCAAAATAAAACAGAATAAAACCATTCCAACTGATGAATGAAAACATTGAAAGGCTTCAAAGCAATGAAATGGGAAATCATGATTACCATAAAATCTTACATACTCTTACCAACTCTCATACTAGGGAGACTATATGGTATTTACACATGTGAGTTTGGTTTATTTTGCTTATGAGTATGGTCTCAAGTCATGTCCATTTACTTACAAATATCTCAATGTGATCATTCTTTATAGCTGAGTAGTACTCCATTGTATAAAAATGCCACAACTTTTTAATCCATTCCTCAGTTGATGGGCACTTAGGTTGTTTCCAAGATCTGGCTATTACAAATTGTGATGCTATAAACATGGGTGCACATGTATCACTGTGCTATGATGTTTTCAGTTCTTCTGGGAATATGCCTAGAAGTGGAATAGCTGGGTTAAATGGGACTTCCATACCCAGCTTTTTGAGGAATCTCCAGACTGACCTCCACAGTGGTTGCACCAGTCTACACTCCCACCAACAGTGTAGAAGAGTTCCTTTTTCCCCACAGCCTCTCCAACACTTGTTGTTGGTAGTTTTTTTGTTTTTTGTTTTTATCCTGGCCATTCTTTCTGGAGTGAGATGGAATCTCAGTGTGGTTTTAATTTGCATTTCTCTCATGACTAATGATGATGAACATTTTTTCATGTATTTATTTGCCATTTGTGTTTCTTCATCTGAGAACTGTGTATTCATTTCAGATGCCCATTTTTGGATTGGGTCTTTGAATTTCGAGGGTCTGATTTTTTTTAATTCTTTATAAGTTCTAGACAGAAGTCCTTTGTCTGAGGCGCTGTCCATGAAGATTTTTTCCCAATTTGTGGTTTTTCTTTTCACTCCGCTGGAAACCTCTTTTGACATGCAGAAACTCTTTAATAAGATGTGGTCCCAGCTATTGATTCTGGGAAGTACTTCCCATGTACTTTGGTTCTTGTTCATGAATTCTCTTCCTACCCCTATATCTTTGAGATTTTTACCTACTTTGTCTTCCAACAGATTTAGTGTTTCTGTTTTAATATTTAGATCTTTGATCCATTTAGATTTTAGTTTAGTACATGCTGATAGGCATGGGTGTAGTTTTAGTCTTCTGCATATGGATAGCCAATTTTTCCAGCACCATTTGTTAAAGAGACTGTTGTTCTTCCAGTGAGCATGTTTGGCACCTTTATCAAAGATAAGGTGGTTAAGTGAGTTTGTGGATGTGGTTGTATCTTCCAATCTATTCCATTGATCTTAAGGCCTGTTTTTATTCCAGTACCATGTTGATTTTATTACTGTAGCTTTGTAGTATAATTTCAAATCAGGGATTGTGATGCTTTTTGTCTTGCCTTTGTTGCTTAGAATTGCCTTTGCTATTCTAGGTCTCTTCTGGTTCCAGATGAATTTTAGGAGTGATTTCTCTAGATCTATGAGGTATGTTAGTGGTATTTTGATTGGGATGGCATTGAATCTGCATAGTAATTTTGGGAGAATGGCGATTTTCACAATGTTTGTTCTTCCTATCCATGAACAAGGGATGTGTTTCTATTTTCTGATGTCCTCTTCGATTTCCTTTTTCAGGGTATTATAATTTTCCCTGTATAGCTCT